>PVKU01010010.1:0-56177 GCA_004027475.1 Anoura caudifer | reverse complement strand
TAAAGAAAAGTAGAATGAAAAAGAGAAAAAAGACAGGAAGGAGTGGTAAGCTTGGGAAGAAAGGAAGAAGGAGTAAAACAAGAAAGAAGTATTGAGAAGCCAAAAGGAGTTGAGGGGTAAAAGAGATCAAAATAGTGAAAAAGAGAAAAAGAGAAAAAAAAACCCACAAAAAAATTAAAAAACCGAATAACACCAAAACTGCTAATTCTTGCTGTTATCAATCTTGCCAAGCTGATTTTTCTGGTCTTGAAGACTATAGTGGCCGAGGGGTGACCGTATTGTTTTTTATTTTTTTATTTTTCCCTTGTTCAGCATTCAGTTTTCTCTGGCCTACTGTCCTCAGAGGTGTCCCTAGATTCTCTGCCCAGGGACCCAGGTGAGAACTGTGGTCGCGCGCCCACAAGTCCCGATGTTCCCTGAGTCTTCCTTGCACAGGTTCCAACTGTCCCACAAACACAGTTCAACCCCTATGGTGCCCAGCGACTGCGCGCCCTGTCGCGCCGGGTCTCCCTGGGCGCGCTTATGCACCGATCCCCTAGCAGCTGTTTACAATGTCGCGCAGGCGCAGACAAAGGCGTGCGCTCCAGCTCCCGCGTTCGATCCTCCCGGGGCTATGAGATCTTAACTCCTGTCTGTGAGATTTCAAGCGACCAGGTTTATGCTGGCGTGGCGGGTCCCTGCTTGGCTGTCCAGGGAGCGGATGTCCCAGCTCCCTCCCCTGCGTCTTACGGCCAGCCCTGGCCTGGTTTCTCAGCCCCCGCCCTGGTCTCCGCACCGCTGGAGTACTCTCCTTACCGTCCGGTTTTT
Organism: Anoura caudifer; assembly: GCA_004027475.1. Lineage (NCBI taxonomy): Eukaryota > Metazoa > Chordata > Mammalia > Chiroptera > Phyllostomidae > Anoura > Anoura caudifer. The sequence goes on along the minus strand of PVKU01010010.1, from coordinate 55,370 downwards.
CAACGTCCACTGCAATTTTCGATAATCTGTTTTCAAATATGCTGTGTTTCTGGTGTCTGTTTGCTGTGCTGCTTTGAAAAATGTCCCAGTTTAAGACCTATGTGTGGGAGGCAAAGAGATGTACATCCTCTTACCATGCCGCCATCTTCTCTCCAGCTTCCAGTATTTTTAACAATTTTTTAAAAAAATTTCAAATGCAGTTGGCATTCAACATTCAGGTGTACAGCATAGTACATGTATATAACTTACAAAGCAATCCCCCTGATAAGTCTTGCACCCACCTGGCACCACACATAGTGATTACAATATTATTGACTACAGTCCCTATGCTGTACTTTACATCCCCATGGCTATTTTGTAACTACCAGTCTGTACTTCTTAATCCCTTCATGTTTTTCACCCAGCTCCCCAACCATCCTGTAACCAGCAGTTTGTTCTCTGTATCTATAAACTTGTTTCTGCTTTGTTTGTTCATTTGTTTTGTTTTTTAAATTCCACATGTAAGCAAAATCATATAGTATTTGCCTTTCTCTGTCTGACTTATTTCACTCAGAATATTACCCCTTAGGTCCATCCATGTGTTGCAAACAGGAAGATTTCACTCTCTTTTGAGGCCCAGTAATATTCCACTGCATATAACAGCTTTTTTACCCAATTGTGTTTTGATTGGAGAAGTGAATTTATTTACATTTGAAGTAATTATTAATAGGTATGTAGTTATTGCCACTTTATTGTTTTCTGATTGTTTCATAGTTCTCTGTTCCTTTCTTGTTCCCTTAGTCTCTTCTATTATATATTGATGACTTTCTATATCATGGTATTTAGATTTCTTTCTCTTTATTTCTTGTATATCTCATGTAGATTTTTATTGTGGGGTTGCCATGTGTTTTGTACATGCCAACTGCTATGTTTACAACAGTCTATTTTAAGTTGATGAATGCATGAACTTGAACACATTCTAAAATCGCTAACATTCTTATTCACACCCCATGTCTGTTTTTGTCAGTATCTTTTACTTTTTTCGTGTGTGTGTGTGTGTGTTTGTGTATGCCCATTTATTTACTGTTATATTACACATGATCTTCTTACTTTTGCCTTTTAACCTTTGTGCTAGCTTTAGAGTTGGTTGATCCACTGCTTTTATTATGTGTTTGCCTCTGTCAATTAGCATTTTTTCTTTACTATATTTTCTTATTCATATTTTTAATATTTTCTCCTTCTTCTTAAAGAAGTTCTTTTAACATTTCTTGTAATACTGGTTTGGTGGTGATAAACTCCTTTAGTTTTTTCTTGTCTGGGAAACTCATTATCTCTGTCCTTCAATTCTAAATGATAGCCTTCTGGGTAGAAAATACTTGGTTGTAGGTCATTTGAATATTTTGCACCAATCTCTTCTAGCCTGCAAAGTTCCTCTTGAAAAATCAGCTGACAGTGTTATGAGTGCTCCCTTGTAGGTAATTAACAGCTTTTCTCTTGTTGTTTTTAATTTTTTTACTTATATTTTATTGATTATGCTATTACAGTTGTCCCATTTCTCTGCCATCATTCCCCTCCACCCTTCACACCCCCTCCCACCCACATTCCCCCCTTTAGTTCATGTCCATGTGTCATAAGTTCTTTAGCTTCTACTTTTCCCACACTATTCTTGCCCTCCCCCTGTCTATTTTCTACCCACCATCTATGCTACTTATTCTCTGTACCGTTTCCCCCTCTCTCCTCCTCCCACTCCCCTGTTGCTAACCCTCCATGTGATCTCTATTTCTGTGTTTCTGCTCCTAGTTTAGGTGTTTCCTTAGTTTGCTTTTGTTTTAGGTGTGGTTGTTAATATCTGTGAGTTTGCTGTCTTTTTACTGTCCTATTTCTTATCTTCTTTTTCTTAGATAAGTCCCTTTAACATTTCATACAATAAGGGCTTGGTGATGATGAACTCCTTTAACTTGACCTTATCTGAGAAGCACTGTATCTTCCCTTCCATTCTAAATGACAGCTTTGCTGGATAGAGCAATCTTGGATGTAGGTCCTTGACTTTCATGACTTGGAATACTTCTTTCCAGCCCCTTCTTGCCTGGAAGGTCTCTTTGGAGAAATCAGCTGACAGTCTGATGGGAACTCCTTTGTAGGTGACTGTGCCCTTATCCGTTGCTGCTTCTAGAATTCTCTCCTTCATTTTAATCTTGGCTAATGTAATTATGGTGTGCCTTGGTGTGTTCCTCCTTGAGTCCACCTTCTTTGGGACTCTCTGAGCTTCCTGGACTTCCTGGAAGTCTGTTTCCTTTGCCAGATTGGGGAAGTTCTCCTTTATTATTTGTTCAAATAAGTTTTCCACTTGTTGTTCTTCGTCTTCCCCTTCCGGTACCCCTATAATTCGGATGTTGGGACGTTTAAATATGTCCTGGAGGTTCCTAAGCCTCTCCTCATTTTTTTGAATTCTTGTTTCTTCCTTGTTTTCTGTTTGGTTGTTTCTTTCTTCCTTCTGGTCCACTCCATTTATTTGAGTCCCAGTTTTCCTCCCATCACTATTGGTTCCCTGTGTGTTTGTCTTCATTTCACTTATTGTAGCCTCCATTTGTTCCTCTAATTTGCAACCAAAATCAGCCAATTCTGTGAGCTTCCTAATCACCAGAGATTTGTATTGTGCTTCTGATAAGTTGGCTACCAGTGCTATGACCTCTGCATCTGATAGATTGACCACCTCCTGGTTGCTCAGATGAATTAGCTCCAGGGCCCCGGTCTGTTCTCCCTTTTGAGCCATCCTTGGTTTTGTTTTTTTGTTTTTGCTTTTGTTTTTGTTTTTGTCTGGTCGTGGCTGTTACATAGTGAGGGGCAGAGCCTTAGGCATTCACCAGGGCAGGGCAGCCCAGTAGCTGGGTTGTGATGGTGGATGTGGGGGCAGGGTCCAAGAGGGAACAATGGCGCTTGCTCCACTCTCTGCCAGATTTCAGTCACTTCCACCACTTCCCCCGAGTGAACTGGACCCCTCTGGTGCTTATTCCTGGGTGGGTGGGCCTGCTCACACTTTAGGACTCTGTGGGTCTCCCTAATGAACTCTCCTGTGAGGCTGGGACTCCCTCCTGGAACCTCAGCCCCTACAAGTATTTTCAATGGGTGCTTTTAGACTTCACTTCCTAGCGCTGGGGCCCTGTGTCACGCAGTCTGTCTTGCTGCCCATTTCGCCTAGTTTATCTATGCGTGAATGTGTGTCCATGGTCCGCCACCTTGTGCGCCCCGCTTGGCCTCCTTGCGTTTGGCAACGCTGCACCTGTATACCTGGAGTGACTGTGCGCCCCGGACCACCACTGGCTTATCCCACCGTGATCCAGCTCCCCTGGCCTTGGACTCTGCCAGCCGCTGATTCCGCCCCTCTTACTGGTCTGGGTGAATCGTTGTTGTCGGACTCCCGCACAATTCAATATTCTCTCTGTCCTGGTTGGGTTTTCTTTTTTTTTGGTTCTATATTTTTGTTGTCCTTAATCTTGGTTGTGAGAGGAGGCACAGCATGTCCAGCTATGCCTCCATCTTGGCCGGAAGTCCTCTTGTTGCTTTTTAGATGATCTCTTTTTTGACCTTAGGCATTTTAATTATGATATGAGTTGGTGTGGGCCTCTTCAGGTTCACCTTGTTTGGGACTGTGCATTTCCTAAATGTGTATGTCTATTTTCCTCACCAGGTTAGGAAAATTTTCAGCCATTAGTTCTTCAAATAGGCTCTTAATCCCTTGCTCTCTCTTCTCCTTCTGGTACCCCTGTGATAGGGTTGTTGATACACTTGATGTTGTCCCAGAGGCCTCTTAAACTATTCTCATTTAAAAATTTTTGTTCTTTCTGCTATTCTAATTAGACATTTTCTACTCATTTCCCTTCCAAATTGCTGATCCATTCCTCTGCTTCATCTAATCTGCTGTTGATTCCATCTAGTGCAGTTTTTATTTCAGTTATTGCATTCTTTATTTCTGACTGGTTCTTTATTAGGTTTTCTATCTTCTTTTTTAATGTTTCCTAACTCTTTGTTGAAGTTCTCATTGAGTTCATCTACTCTTCCCCTAAGTTCATTCAACATCCTTACAACCAGTGTTTTGAACTCCATATCTGGTAGATTCCTTGTCTCCATTTTGTGTAGCTCCTTTTCTAGAATTTTGTCCCATTCTTTTATTTGGGCCATGTTTCTTTGTCTCCTCATGTTGGCTGCCTCCCTGTATTTGTTTCTGTTAGGTAGATCTGCTACATCCCCCAGTCGTGGCAGGGTATCCTTATGTAGCAGGTGTCCGGTGGAGCCCGCTGGCACAGTCTTCCTGTTTACCTGAGCCAGGGTGTCCCCTGTGTGGGTTGTGTGTGCCCTCCTGTTGTAGTGGAGTTTTGATTGCTGTTGGCACATCAGTGAGTGAGATTGACTCCCAGGCTGACTGGCTGTGACTACAGAGGACAAGCTGTTGTGCAAAGGCTGACCCCACAGAGTGGAATTTGCTTTAGCAGGTCTCTGGTGCCTGCTGAGTCCACCTTTTGCGTTTGTTGTTTGTGGCACTAATTGGGTGGTGCTCTGGAATGGTCTGAAGTGGGCCATAAGGTGTGTTGGTTCACAGGCTTCTTGGGAGGGGCTCTGGTACAGGCCAAGGTCAGCTGCTGCCTGTGTCTAACCTGGGGCCACCTGGTAGGAGCTACAAAGTCATCTGCAGTTGGTGGTAGCTGTCTGTGCTGGGGTTGAAGGTGCCTGGGAGTGGTTATGCTGTGAACCAAGGCTGGCTACATTAGTGTTAGGCTTGGGCTCCCTTAGAAAGAGGTACAGAGTATACTGAGGCCAGCCGCTACTTGTTTGGGATTTGTGGACCTTTGAGAGATTTTAGAAAAGTCCTCAGCATGGGCCCAGGCTTGTGGGGGGAGCTTTGCCCATGGAGCCCCCCCACCATCTGCCACAGATGAGAATAAGTCTACCAAGACATGATCTGCTTGGGGAGGAAAGGTGGCCAATCTCTCAAAGGAGAAGGGCCAGGAGCCTTTTCCTAAATGGGCTTTTATTGGGTTCAATTTGCGCAGGAATACAGGTAAAGCTCATTAATCATTCTCAGGCAGTAAGGATCAAACAATAGACAACATACAAAGAACTATGAGGGCTTATTCTGAGTCAGGGTCAGTTAGCTAAAGGGCTATAAAACTTTGGGAAACAAACTCATTCAGTGCTTGGACCCTTATCAGAAAATTGAGGGCATTCTTAGCAAAGCAGGTTTCACAAGATTTTATGTATTCTTTCTTAGGCTTGATTGCCCTGGGGAACCTGCCCTTTCCAACATAGGGCTGCACTGCCCTCTGTCATTGTTTCAGGCTTAAGTCAGGCAGAGGAAGTAAGGAAGCCAAGAAGTTAGGAGACTTCTTGCAGACAGTATGAGGACTCAGGCTATGACAAAGCTGAGGGGCAAGGGTCCATCACCCCCTTTTTCTATAGCCCCCCAAGTTCTTCCCTCAGGGCCCCTTCATGACCATGCCTGTCTTAGGTTGTCCCTTCTTTGAGGTATCTTACCTATCTTTGACTAACCAGTCATCTGCCCAGGGCCAAGCAGTGTGAAATAAAAGGGGACAGAGGCGGCACCCCTGCCAGGGAGATAAGCTTTGTCTCCTTAGTGGCTTATGGTCCCAAGGTCTCTTACTCAGCCTTAGCCATGGAGGGTTAAATCTTCTGAAACCAGACAGGGTGGTTCCCAACACGGGCTGGTAGTTTGTATGGATTATCCTCTGAAAGATTTCAGGTAGGCACTTGAACTGGGTGGAATGGGGTCCCAGAAAATCACCAGAGTGGAGCAGGAATAGTGTTAGTCAGATAAATGGAAACTCGGGTTTTGGTACCTGCCTGTGCCAGCAGACTGTGTGTAGGGGAGGTTCTCCATGAAGGAGCAATGGCACCTGACAGCACTTCTGTCCCAGAGAGAGTTGCTCCTCCAGGTCTTGCCCTGAAGCCATGCAATTCAGTTTCTCCCCGCATGTCCCTGGAGCTTTTCCAGCTGCTGTTCCTTCTCTGAAGCTTAGGGTGAGTGTGAGTGAGTACATCTGTGTTAGGACTTTTAAGAGGATGCCTGGATCTACAGCAGCCCTCCATCATACCTGGACTGAGTCCCTGATTTTCACAGTCAGATTTTGTGGAGACTCCTCTTCTCAGTATGAAGCTAGCCCAGGGGTCAGCTGCTTGAGTTCAAAGGCAAGTGCAAGAGGAGAGCCTTCTGAAGTGGGGTTTGTCTGGTGAGTGGGAAGGAGAGCACGGGAGATGAGAGTGTAGGCCAGGAGGAATTACTGAGAGAGTCTGAAATCCAAGGAATAAAGGCCTGGAGAAGAGGCAAGAGGGTCAGTAGGCCAGCAGGGTAGATGCCAGTGAGGTCAACCAGTACCTAGAGTCAGGGAATTCAGGTGGGAGCCAGAGACTGGGTTGTGTAACAAAGAAAGGTGGGGAGGGTAAAGTGGAGGAGTTGCGCCAAGGCCATGGAGGGCTACACTGAGGGGAGAAGAGACTCATGGTGAGGACCAAGCCTGGGGAGGCTTCATCTCTCCAGTGACCATCTGTCTGCCTCAGGCAAGTCCACCACTCAGTTTGCTATCTGTCCACTATTCCCATCTGTCTATGTGAATTCTGCCTTGCTGCCTCTTCTCTTCATTCCAGTATCATTCTGTTGTCTTTTTCCCCCACCAACCTGATATTCTCTGTCCATCTGCCTAACCATTTTATCTTTCTGCTCATCTGTGTGTCCATCTGCCTGATGTTCTGTCTTTTTAACTGTCTCTCTGCCTATCATTCGTTCCATCTGCCTGTTCATCTGCCATTTGATTCCCTGCCTGCCTGTCTCTGTGAAAATCTCTGTAACAACCTGTTCATCTGATTGTGCCTATCACTCCATAGATTCCCCATCCCTGCTCCATCCTCTCGCTCAGCCTCCAGGCTTACTCACCAGCATGTGTTTTGTTGGACCTTTGGTTACCAGCTGTACTAAGGCCTTTGACATTGGGACTCACCAGTCCTGCTCTACCTCCACACAGACACTAGGAAGCAGGACAGGACAAATTGGCAAAACTGGAGCCATAGCTGTCATATTGGTGGTCCAGCAGCAGGAGGGACAGTGAGGGGACTGGCAGCATGGGAAGGGGTATACAGGTGCCCAGGTGCCCAGGTGAGTCAGCACTAACCTGGCATCCCTCCAGCCAGGAGCATACCCAGCCTTCCTGCCCCTAGCAGCACCAGGGGCTGTAGGCACTGCTGCTTCAGAAAGGGTCACTGAGGGGCAGAAAATGGGCTGTAGAGAAAGTGGTGCTGAGTGGGGGTGCCTTGAGCTGGGGTGTGGACTCCTGGATCTGAGGATGGAAAGAGTTGGGGGCCATGGTCCTGGAGGAGGAGAGGGCTGGAGCTTCAGGCTCCTAATCCCCATGGGCACGGGTCAGGCAATGGGCAGGCCTGGGATAGGACCCCAACTGCCTCACCATTGTAGGCATAGACATTGGGAACCAATTGCAATGGTGCTGGTGTCTGCTACACACAGGATGTCAGAGGTGCTAGAGACAGGGAGGGTGAAGTAGTCCTTCTGCTAGCCACTGTTGAAGCCTGCCTAGGCCATGACTGGGGACAGGGTGAGTCAGACCATCTCCTCACCTCATTGAGGATTAGTCAGCCTCTCCTGGTTCCCCACTCACCTGGACCATGATGCCCCCACCAGGCCATTGTGGGGATCCTGCCATTGTCCAAGCACATGGTTCATTGGATGTCCTTGTGAAGAAATAGTGCTCAAGAGGTGCCATTGGTCACCTGGAAGGTGTTTACCTGCAGTGGGAGAGTACAGCAGGAGCTGGTGCATCATGGGCTGGTCCAAGTGCATGCCTCAACATAATAAAGGACATATATGACAAACCCACAGCTAACATCATACTCAATAAGAAAAAGCTAAAAGTGTTTTCCTTAAGATCAGGAAGAAGCAAAGATGTCCCCTTTCACCACTGTTATTTAACATAGTATTGGAAGTCCTGGTCATAACAATCAGACAAGGAAGAGAAATAATTCATCCAAACAGAAAAGAAAAATGTAAAATTGTTATTTGCAGATGACATGATACTATATATAGAAAACCCTAAAGATTCCACCAAAAAACTATTAAAATGGTAAATACATTCAGTAAATTAACAGGGTACAAAATTAATATTCAGAAATTGATTGCATTTTTATATACCAGTAACAAACAATCAGAAAGAGAAATCAAGGAAATAACCCCATTTACAACTGCATTAAAAACACTAGGAATAAAATGAGCCAAGGAGGTAAAAGACCTGTGCTCAGAAAATTATAAGACATTGAAGAAAAAAATGAAGAAAATAGAAGGAATATACCATGCTCATGGATAGGAAGAATTGTTATTGTTAAAATGTCTATACTCAAAGCAATCTATAGATTCGAAGCAATCCCTCTGAAAATACCAATGGCATTTTTCACAGAACTAGAATAAATAATTCTAAAATTTATGTGGAACCACAAAAGACCTTGAATAGTCACAGCAAATTGAGAAAAAACGAACAACATTATCAAACTATACTACAAGGCTATGGTAATAAAAAACAGCATGGTACTGACATAAAAACAGATACATAGATCAATGGAACAGAACAGACCCAGGAATAAACCCACACCTACATGGTCAATTAATCTATGACAAAAGAAGGAAGAGTGCACAGTAGGGTAAAGATAGTCTCTCTAATAAATGGTGTTGTGAAAACTGAACAAATAGACGCAAAAATAAAATCAGATCACTTTTTTAATGCCATATACAAGAATAAATTCAAAATGAATTAAAGACTTCTAGTACCCAAATCCATAAAACTCCTAGAAGAAAACATAGGCAGCAAACTCTTTAATGCTGCTGTCAGTAATATTATTTTAGTATATCTCTCCTTGGTCAAGGGAAACAAAAGAATAAAGTAAACAAATGGGACTGCATCAAACTGAAAAGGTTTTGCACAGCAAAGAAAACATCAACAAAATGAAAAGACAACCTATCAAATGGGAGAACATATTTGCCAATGATACAAAATCAATAAAGAACTCCTATAACTTGCCCTAGTTAGTGTGGCTCAGTGGATTGAGTGCCAGCCTGCTAATCAAAGGTTCTCCAGTTGATTCCCAGTCAGGGCACATGCCTGGGTTGCGGGCCAGGTCCCCTGTAGGGAGCACGTGAGAGACAACCAAACACTGGAGTTTCTCTCCTCTTTCTCCCTTCCTCCCCGTCTCTAAAATATATAAATAAAATCTTTTTAAAAAGAAAGAACTCCTACAACTTAACATACACACACACATGTGCACACAAACACACTCCAATTAAAAAATGAGCAGAAGCCCTGAATAGACATTTCTCCAAAGAGGATGTACAGATGGCCAAAAGACACATGAAAAGATGTGCAATGTCATTTATCAGAGAGATGCAAATTAAAACCACAATGAGATACTTACTGGGTCATGTGCTGAAAACACCCATGAACTACATGGCCAGATATTAGAGGGGTGGTCTCCCAAGGAAATCCAAAAAAAGGAGAAATGGATGCTAGGCAGGATAAAACAAGAAATGTTCGGTTAAATTCTACCTTTGTTTCCTCACTTAAAAATATTTTACATATATTTGAGCACCTACTATGTGCTAAGCAGCACTGAACCAAACCAACATGGTCCTGTTCTGAATCTTTATCTGTCTGTTGGTCAGGTAAATGGCAAACCACCATCCTCCTGCAAGTTTGAATGGGTGCAGGCCTGTCCTGGCTTGGAACAGCCTCTCCTCCATGCTGCAGTCTGGCTTTGGCTGATGGTTCAGTACAGACCTCACCTACACCCTCATCCTCATCCTGCCACAGCCTTATGAGGGTCACACTGGTGGGCCCTGTGGCAAATGCAATGCAACAGTGACCCCAGGGATGATGCCGAGGCCTCCATTACGTTGGAGAAGAAGAGCAAGGCATGTGGAGATGACTGTGGGGCAGCCTGTCCAGTCTGTAGTCTGGAGGGACAGACTGTGTCAGCCAGGAGGCAGTGCTGGCTCCTTCAGGACCACCAGGGGCCTTTTGCCCCTGCCACAGGGAAATAACGCAGACCCCATGTATCCAGCTGTGTCAAGGACTGTATCTACTTCCTTCCCTGAGTTATGCTAAGTGTCTCAGAAAGTGCTTGTATGCAGCGGATGTATCAGACGTAGCTGAACACATGAACTTCACCCAAGATAATACCAGTTGTGTCGGGTGTGTGTCAGTGATCTGTGTCTTGTTGGGCACTGTGACCACATCTTCCACTTGGCCCTGTGGACATATGCCACAGTCTGCCAAGGTACAAATGTCACCAGCAGGCTCCGGTGGAATTCTTCCTTCTGTGGGGAGTCATGGTGCTGCAGAGTGGGAACTCATCTGTGCCACAGACAGAAACACTTCTGCACTCTCGACTGTCCTCAGTTACTTCCCACACGCCAAAGCCTGCTGTGTCAGGGACTTCCAGAATCTTCCCAGGCTTCAGCTGGATGCATGCTGGTTGGTACAGAGCCTGTTTTCTACAGATTGCTACATATTTTAATGCCACCCTTGGCCTTAGTCTATGACCCTGTGCTGTTCCCTGCCTCCCTGTCAAGTGAATTGGGTGTCCTTTTCCACCCTCAGAAAGCCTGATCTGAGAGGCTCACCTTTCTAATTCCCAGAGATGCCAAGATAATAATCCCAACTGTTAATATTTACTGAGCATCCTCACTGTTGCAGACATGGGGCTAAGGACACCATTCACTTGTTGCTGTCATCTCAGAAACACCCTGTGAGTAAGAGGCGTGACTGTTTTTATCTCTCTCTCACAGTTGGGACAACTGAGGCCCACAGAGGTAGTCATTTGTTCACAGCCAGTTGTTGACACTTGTTGAGACTTGAACCCAAGATTTTCTTTCTCCAGGGACGGACAAAGTTTTAATATAGCAACGTCCTTCAATTCTTTCTTTCTTATTTACTTTAAGTCTATAGTATGGATATTTTCAAACATAAACAAAAGTAGAGAGAATGGTATAACAAATGTTCCTGCATCCATCAGGCAGCTCAACCATGGCCACATTGTGGCCAGCCTTGTTTTATCCACCCATTTCTCACTTTACTTATTTACATTTTGTAAAGCAAAACCCAGATATTGTGTAAACCCGTAAATACTTTAGCATAACTCTCTAATCAATTAGGACCAAAAAAGGGCCATGACTTGTTCACACCTAACAAGTTGAACAATTACTCCCTGATATCATGAAAAACCCAATCCATATTAGGACCTTTCTGATTGTCCCCAAAACGTCCTGCTCTCCTTCCCTGCAGCAGTTTTTGCTGGTTCCCTAGTGCTTGGAGATCAGAGGTTTGAACATCAGTGTTGCAATAGGGGCAAGGCACATTCTTGGAGGGGCACCAGCCCCTTGCCCCACCAAAAGGCACCAAAAGCCTCCAGGGAGCCATCCTGGGGGTCAGGACACCCCTAAAACCATGCCCTGCCCTCACGATGTTAGAGCCAGTATGACTCTGACCTCCAGGCAGTAGGGAGCCCTCAAACGCTTTGGAGTAGGGGAGAGGGGTGGGAGAGTGTTCGTGGAGCTGGAAAGGCAGGGGAACTATGGGCTGTTTCTGGAGTAACAATATGTCACATCTATCCTGGGCTCGTGATGTGCCAAGCACTGTCACAAACAACTTATTCTACTTGCTTACTCCTCAAAACAAATCTGAGGCCAGTATAAAGAGCCCATGTTCAAGTTGGGGTAGGGAGGGGAGGTTGGTGCCGGGCCCTGGGGAGAGGTAAAACAATAGGTTGGGGAGGTTTAAAGTTTATAAAACTGTGCCTGGGGCTGTCAGGGGCCAGAAGGGAGAGGCTGGCCAGGAGGGGAGGCTTGCAGGTGGCCAGTATGAGTCCCCAGGATACCCCAGCTGCCAGCAGGACACTGGGGGCTCTCAGCCCTGCCAGTTTAAGAGGGTGCAGCTAGGGGGGGGGGGTGGGCCCAAAAGAAGGATTTGTAATGGGGTCCAGAACTCAGGGTGTCCAAGAAATATTAAAAATATGGGATGTCCTCACCCCCACAAGTCTGAGCTGGGGATGGGACACATGGAGCAGGGCCGTTGAGTTGTTTTACATAGCAACAGCTTTGCAGCTAACCTCTGGCACAGTTATTTAACATATCTATAACCTTTAACTGGTTTCATGGATAAGTTAAATAGCTGTGGCCACACTTTGAGCCAGGGAGAAGAGAGTGACTTCCACCCAAGTTGTAACTGGGAGGCAACGCCCCCTGGTTACAGCGCCTGCGTGAGAACTTGGAGATGATTGGCTCCACACCATGGCCTGCCCAGACTTTTATTATGGCAGCCCAGAAAAGTTGGAAAATTCGGGAGTGCTGGCAAGTGTAGCCAATTGTGCGAGGTTTCGAATATGGGGCTGCAGAGGAAGATTGGCGCTGGGATTTAAACCCAGGTGCTGCAGCCAGGACAAGAATCACCATGTGGCTTTAACAGAAAGTTGCCACATGGCTTTGGGGCTCCCTTTGCCACACAGTTGAGGAAGCTGGAAAGCAAGATGTAGCAGTGATGCAGAGCTCTCTCTTAGCAATTTGGAAGAATGCAGGAGAGGCGCTGCAGGAAGGACAGGGGTGAAAGGACTCTTGCTGGTGGGCCAGGAGAAGGTGCCACGTGGTTTTGGAATAAAAACTGGAGATCCTGATGACACAGCCGATGGTGCTGGGAACCAAGGGAGGCCTACCAGCTGAGCACAGATTACTGGGAAGAACCAGGGCCTACCCGAGCCACAGACTTCTATTTCTTTTCCTGAGATATGGTACCCCGGACTGGGCAAAGGGGGGAGGAAAGGACTGTGCGTTTGTGGGTGTTTTAAGGGACTTTGGGATTTTGATGATGACATTAAGTCTGTATAACTTGAATGAATAATTTCTTTCCTTCTCACCAATCTCTAACATGGAGAGCTATAATTCTCTGGTGAGGGGCAAAGTGAACCTAGCACAGGGGGATCCCAGGAGAAGGGGGGTCCATTCAGTGACATTGTGGGTTCCCCTTTCCCTGGTGGCTAATCAGGGAAAATCATGGGAGACCACATGTGCTGTAGCTTTAAAGTAATACAACTACTTGCACATGCGCAGTAAAATCCTGCCAAAACTAGCCAGGAAGGATCCGCCCTATAAGAATAGAGTCCCTCCAGCCCATGAGGTCAGTCTCTGCTTGCAGTTGGCCTGCTCCCATGTTCTCTGCTATAAACTCTGGGTGTTCGATTCAATTCTTTGCCCCGATCACCAAGAACCTGGTTACCTGTGCCCACCTGTGACACCAGGACAGGCCCCTGCATAGAACAGCACTGCAGAGTTCAGTCAAACTGTGCTTCTGTCTCTGCCAAGTCCTGTGGCTCCTTTGGTCCTTTGCCCCTTTTCAAGGTAGAATTTGGGAGGGAGAACAGGTGCATTTCAAAGACATCTATTCAGGCTAACTGGACCCAGATTGTCACAGAGAGAGCCTTGACCTGAGGTAAGCACTCATTGGCCTCCAGAGACACTTGATCTGTTTGAAGCTAAAAGAAAAGTGTTGGCTCAAACTAAGTAAACAGTACGTGACAGATCCAGTAAAATTGCTACAATTCTGGCTCCACAAAATTTCTGTGTATACCAGTTTGGCTTTTCTCAGTTACGAATATCAGGAAACCACATCAGAACTTTAAAAAGTCAAATTTTTTTATTACATAACTGAAAATTCTGTAGTGAAATGAGGCATGGTTTTAACTGGCTGCTGACTGTTTCTCAGCTTTTCTCTTAGTTGGTGTCCTGTATAGTTTTAACTTTGTCCTCAGGCTGGCTTTTCTTGTGCTGGCAAATGTTGCAATTTCCAGGCCTCAACTGTGTATTCCCCATTATCCAAAGCAAACCCCAATTCTTTTCTTCCCCGGACACTAAACAAAATACTAGTGCTTCACTTTAATTGGACCCCACTGACCCAATCATCACTGCCCAGAGATTGTCTTAAACTAATGCAGCCCTCGCTTCAGGAGCTGCAGGTGGGAGAGATCCCCTCAACACTCACTGCTGCTCATTGCAGGGACAAGGATAAAATGGGAACCCACCCCAGTGGGCTCACATTCCCAAACCAGTATTTCTTGTAGAAATCCTGCAAATTTATATTCATTTACAAAGAATGTAAATACCCAGGAAGACCTGCCCTCTGAAACCTGAGACTTTTTCTGGAACCCATAGGGGTGGATGTATTTTTCTGAGGTCCCCTGCCTACAAGGGTTTTATTGTTGGCTGTTGGAATACACACAGCCCTGCCCCTCCCACCTCACCCCTTCCAGGAAAGGAACAGCTTTCAGAATTAGTCATGCTGTCAGCTTCCCACACCACAACCCTATTGAATCCAAAGGGCAGCAGTGCAGGGTGAGTGCTATTTTTATGTCCATTCCACAGTTGGGGAAACTGAGGCCTGTGAGGACTTGCGTACCTGAAATCACAGTGAAAAGGAGTTAGAGCAAGGATTTGAATCTAGGCATTCTGGCCCTCACTTCCTTACTTCTCCAACTGTGGGCCTACTGTGTGCCTTCAAAGTGCAATCTACTTAAGTAGATTGGGTACCTGATTCATCTGTTATGGGTGTAGGATACAGTCACTTTCAAGAATGGTTTTGATTCATTCACTCAACAAATATTTCCTGAGCATGTACTATAGGCCAGACCCCGTGCTCACTGCTGGGGACACAGGTAATAAAACAGGCAACGTCCCTCACTCAGTGAGCTGACATTCCAAATGGGGAAAGAGACAATAAACATAACCAACACATGTATAATTAGAGAATAAACATAACCAATAGGTGTAAATCAGGAGGGTATGTGCCAGTGCTACGGAAAAAATAAAGGACAGAGCAGGATGGCAGTGGGTGGTAGGGAGGCTGTGCATGCCAGGTGGAAGCTGTTAAATAGAGTGGCCAAGGAAAGCTTCATCGAGAAAGTGATGTCTGAGCAAAGCCTTGAAGAAAGGAAATGAGAGTGGGACCTGAGGGCACATCTGTGGGAAAAGTGAATCCCTGGTGGGAGGGACAAATGCAAATGACTGGAGCCTGGGTAGGTAGCTGGGGTGCTCGAGGAACAGCAAGAGGCGAGTGTGGCTGGTGCCGAGTGAGCCAGTGAGGGAGAGGCTGAGGGGGAGGAGATAAGGCCACAGAGGCTGCAACTAGCTTGAGGGGACTTACACGGAGTGAGGACTTTGCCATTTTACCAGGAATGAGGTACAGCAGGGAAGGTTCAACCAGGAGGTCCCTGGCCTGACTCAGCAGTGTACAGGCTCCCTCTGGCTGCGTGCGGGGAGCGGACTGTAGGTGTGGTGACAGGGGCAGGAGACCAGGGAGGAGCCAGCTATAATGTCCATGAGGCAAAGGATGGAAGCTGGGCCAGGGTCAACAGTGGAGTGGGGCAAGTGGTTGATCCTGAAAATATTCTCTGGGTCTTATTCCTTCTTCCTGCCCTTTTGTCTATTCTTCAGACTCTCAAAGTTAAGTGGGGCCCTATTGTCCTTTGTCACCACCACCCCTACACACATGATATGGAGGCAGACAAAGTTGGCTTGGAATTCTAACTTTGACAATTAACTGTGCAACAGCAGCTAAGTGACTGAGCCCCTCTGTGCCACAACTTCTTCCACTAGGAGAATTATACCTGCCTAGCAGGCAGTAAGTCCTGCAGCTACATGCACCAGGATTGTTCTTTGAAAATGGGAGAGACTGTTAGCAATAGCAGGCAAATGACTCAGGGATGTGCAGGGCTGTGGAGCTGGCTCTTGCTGGGCACAGGACCACCTTCTTGGATAGCAAGATGCAGGGAAGGAGAATGGGAATGCTGAGATGTCAGAAGTACTGCTGCCAGCAGGCTGCTGGGTCAGTGCCTCCCCATGGCCGCAGAGCCAAGCTCTTAGAACTGCAACCTCATCTCTGCTTCTGCCAGGTGGGAGCCTGCCAGCCCTAACACCAGCCATGGAGTCTGGGGCCCCCCCAGGCTGAGGCTGGGCAACCAGGAGGGGGAAGGCACCCACCACTAGGAAGATGCATGATGGGTCAGAGACTGGCAACTGATCCAAGGGGAGGAAAAGGATGATGTGGTGGAAGGGCAAAAAAGAATGCAGGCTTTTATCTAAAAGGAAATATATATATATTATAATTAATATATAATACATATTATGTACATAAATATATTATTTCCTAAGTTCAATTAAATTTTTTATTTAAGTTACCCAATCCTGAATTTACTTTTTCCTCTGTTTTTATTGTTGCTTTTTATCTTGTAATTTATTATTTCGTGTTAACTTTAATTTAAAAAATGTATTGATTTTTCCCTAACTTACATTTTGAATTTTTTGAACTATAGAGAAGTTACATAAACAGTGCAGTATAATGAACCCAAATACCCTTTGCAGAGATTCACCAGTTCTTAGTGTTTTGTCTCATTTACTTTATGTCTATTTGTATCTATGTTTGTTTGTTTTTTTTTCTGAGTTTCTTGCATCTCAGAATCTCCTGATTCTTTTTGTGTGGGTATTTCCAAGGACAGCTTCTCCGTTGCTTTGCCTGTCAAAGTGTTTTCCAGAAAGAGTCACAAAACACACCAAGCTTTTTCTTAATTGTGCTTTTTCCCCGACCATGGGCAGGCCTGGTGACAGATCTGAGGATCTTTCCTGCATAAACTCCACCCTGATAATATTTGGGGAGCATCTGTCCAGGGTCTGTGCTGTACTGTGACCATAGAGTTAGAAGGTGGGTCTGAGGCCAGAGCCACTGGGAATCCCTTTTCCTCGCTCCCTCACATGAAGCCTCAAAACAGAGAAAGATGGGGACTTGGTCACCCTGTGCAGATGAACCTGCCCTTCTAAAAACCGCCCCCAAAGGGAAATGGGGCCCAATTAGGACAGGTCTTCTAAGAGAAGCTAGAGAGGCAGCTTGTTTTGTTGAAATACCACAATGTTTAGATGTTAGCAACTATGAATTTTTGCAACACTCTATGAACCAAAGGAAACATATACAATAGTTGGGTTTGGCCCTGGGGCCACCAGTGTGAGATCTTTGTCTTATTGACTGAGGCAGACGAGGAGAAGGCTGCAGGGCTCCCCCACTGACCCCTCAGCCCTCATCCCAGACATGTAGCTTGCCTGCTCCTTTCCTGTAATTCCCACTCAAACTCAAGACCCCAAGCCCCCTTCCTCAGTGATGAGGAAACTAGTCCAGGCCTGTCAGAAAGTTTATTCCTTCATGCCCACCTGCCCCCTATTAGTAGCTCTGTCCTTACCACCCCTACCTCAGCTCCTGCAAGGCCTCCCCTGAGGTGGGGATAGTCAGGAAGGAGGAAACTGGGGAGGTGCCCCAGGGCTAAAATAAAGGACATGGATACAGGACAGAGACCCTGTTCTAAGACCAATTTTTCCCACTTCCTGGAAAAGTGCTGAATCATGGTGACTCATGAATGCACCTGTGAAGAAGATGCTACATGACCCCTGCTTCATTGTAATAGCATTACAATAAATTAACATTGTGGGACCCCCTTCTCTGGTAGCCAGTCAAGGAAAATCGTGGGAGACCACATGTGCAGTAGCTTTAAAGTAATACAACTACTTGTATGTGCACAATAAAACCCCACCTAAACTAGCCAGGAAGTATCTGCCCTATAAGAATCCCTCCAGCCCCTGAGGTCAGTCTCTGCTCAGAGTTGGCCCTCTCCCATGCTCTGTGGAGTGTACTATTGCTTAATAAATCTGCTCTCTCTCTTTTTGCTATAAACTCTGTTCAGTTCAATTCTTTGTCCATAATCACCAAGAACCTGGTCACCTGTGCCCACCTGTAACAGTTTTTGGCGAGCCAGCCAGGAGAAGACACCAGAGTGGTAAGCCCCCTTTGTTGGCCTGGCACTCATTACCATCTGTTCCATTTTGGTGAATCTGATGTTCTCTGATGGAAGGTCAGCTACTAAATTGTGGGCACGGGTTGGGCAGTTAAAAGCCACAAGGGTGCCCGCTGCTTGAAGACACCTGTGTTAGGATAACTGGGATGCAGAACGGAGTTAGCCTTACCCCCACCAGGTGCAAGAAAATGTCTGCACACCGGTCAGGCACACTGTGAAAACCACACGACACGGCCCCACCCCGCGGCCGCTCCCTCACAGGCCTCGTCTGACCTTCCATTCCGGATATCAGTCCCCACCCTGCCTGCACTATGACTTCCTTTCGCAATCTCCTCGTCAGGCCCTCAGAGAGTCTTTCATGCTTGTCCTCCCCAGCTGACTTTGGCCTTTATACCTGCACTCATACCTCACTTGCCTTTTGTGTAGAACACGTACCTGCTGCCTTTGTACCCAGAATATCTATCTCGGGGTCACTAATAGTCCCATCACTAAGTGCTGCTGCAGGAGTGGGCCACTCCCACCTGTGGCCTGTGTGTACTATCATTGTGAGCAGCAACACTGGGCGGAGCCGCTTCACAGGCACCTGCTGGTCATTTGTTACCAAAAATGGCCACGTGGAGCCACTCTTACCCAATTAGTTGGATTTGGAATTCTCAGGTGGTTTGCTTGCCCCTATAAGAGTATTTTAATTTCCCCTCTCAGTCCATCATCCCGCTACGAGATCCACCTCCAGTATGAATGAGGGGGCCTTCAGATACCTCTTGAGGTCCCTTTTGTGGAAATTTCAAACTCAGGTACAATTTCTTAAAGCTCTGGAAAAATTAGATGGAAGAATACCCGGGTGTCCTCTTTATGATTTGGAAAAGAGTCATTTTATAATAAGACCATCTTGGTGTCCCTCTTGGTGGTTTATGAGGCCAGAAACCATTTTACTAGTAAGACACCTCCTTTGCCCCAGACCTGAAGGCTTACAGGAAGGTGAGGGTCTCCGTAGATGGAGAATACAGGAAGGGAAACATACGTAGGCCACCTGGGTGGAGCGGTGGGCCTGGGGTCATCAGGGTTATGGGCAATTACTCAAGGATGCTGAACTGGTTCCCTCTCAACAGTTCTTTGCAGCCTGGACACTCAGTAGGACCATGAATTATGCAAATAGTGTCCAGGGAACTAGAAACCTCCAAATTAAGGATAGAAAAAGAAACAAAACTAGACTGTGGTGATCCTCTTAAGTCTTTTAGATTTGTGTCAGCCAATGCTCACTAGGATTTCTTTCACCAGAGATGTTTGGAAGGTTGGTGGGATTTGGGGGGTCACCCTGTGGCCCACTAGGAAAGCTCCTGAGGCAAGAAAAGAGGGGCGCCTCTAGATTGCAAAGGAGTATCTTTGTGTTTTTTCCCTTCTCTTTAGGATCAAACGCAGTCAAGATGGGAACCACACCTTCCATCCCTTCCAAATCACCATTGGGTTGCATTCTTAGCAATTAGGATAAATCCGACCCTAAAATTTTTAAAGGAAGAGATTAGTTTTCTTTTGTAACACTGTTTGGCCCCAATATAATTAGGGGACAGAGAGATATGGCCTGAAAATGGGAGCAGGAATTATAATGCTATCCTACAGTTAGATCTATTTTGCCAGAGGGAAGGCAAATGGTCTGAAATTCCTTATGTGCAGGAATTTATGGCTCTGTACTGAGATCACTTGTTTTGTTCTGGTTCCACCCTGACAGAACTTATGGGCCCAAGTGTTGATCAATTAGAAAATACCCTCCTTATTCCTCACCTGTCTCTCAAAGGAGATTAAGGGAACCCCAGAGTTTGGGAGTTTCTGCCCCTGCCTTAGAGGGATCAACCTTTCCACTACCTTATGCTGCTATGGACAACCCAAAGCCACCACGTGAGGAAGAACTCAGCCCAGCAGAACATACTAGGAGTGGTGCTTCTTATCTCCCTACCACTCCTACACTTCTACTCTTCGGGGAGGTAGCAGGCACCAAAGGCACTATAAGGATACAAGTGCCTTTCTCTATAACTGATTTACAACAATGTAAAGACAGGCTAGGGAGTTTTTTTGAAAACCCTTTGCATTTCACTAGTTATTTCCAGACTTTCAGCCTTCAGTATGTCATGGAGGGATTTGTATATAATTCTGACCACCTGCTGATCCCCAGATGAGAAGCAGCAAATGTGGGAGGAGGCTCATAAACATGCAGACCAGCTGCATACCTAGAACCCTGACACTAACCAGCCTGCCGCCCACGCCATCCCACGTCAGGATCCCGACTGGGGATACAATACTCGGGTGGGAATCTGGCGTAGGGATGCAGTGATAAATTGCCTACTGACAGAATGGCAAACTGCAACAAGAAACCTGTAAAGTACGAAAAAGTTAGGGAAATCACCCAGGGCAAGGAAGGGAACCTGGCTGTCTTCAGAAACAGACTAGTAGAAGCCTTCTGAAAATATACGAACTTGGATCTGTCCTCCTTAGAATGTTGAATCTTGATCAGACAGCATTTTATAAGCCAGTCCACCCTTTGTATTCACAGAAAGCTTCTGTGTTGCAGCCTCTCAAGGTCTGGCAGGCCCACTCGAGCTTCGGGGAGATGGACAGAAATGCGTGAGCCTGGGGGTGCTTGACATGCCTTTATTCACGGGTGGGCTAGCCATGCATGCCGCAAGCTGAGTGTCCCCCCGCATGTCTCTGTGTGGCACACTGCATGTCACCTATCCCCTTGTGTGGTACATGTTGTGGCCCTTGCTCCCCAGCATGGCACATGTCATGGCACCCAGCAGGGAGCCCCTACCTGCTTAAGTACTAGAGGTAAACAAAGCCGTTTCAAGCCAGAAAATTATAAAACACAGCATGATTCTGCGCATGCAAGCCCACTCAAGGCTATGGGAACACTGCTTCCCTTAGTTACTCAGATACCTGGGTGAGGAAGCTGGACTGCCTCCATTTACCCTGCAACTTCAGAAGTTACAAATGGGCCCACAGACCCCCCTAGACCAGCTAATGGATATGGCCTTTTCACAACAAAAGAGATTGCCAGGAATGAAGAAAATGGAGAAGCAAGCTGAGCTCCTTTAGTAGCTAGCCTTTACTAGTGCTTTTGGCAGAAACCAGCCCCATCAGAGGAGCTTGCGAAGGTCTCAAAAGAATCAGGGGTGAAAGGATCAGATTTGTTATAAGTGCAAGCACCCCAGACACTGGGCAAAGAATTGCACTCAGCCACCTCTGGGACACTCATCTATGCAAGAAACATCAGTTCTGACCCTTGGCACTGGAAGGTAGACTGCCCCCATTCCCAGAGTGGAAAGGGGTCATCACCCAAGGCCATGGCTACTCTTGAGGACTGAGGGTACCTGGAGAACAGGTTGGCCTCAGGGAATACTCATATTCCCATCTCTACTGAGGAGTCCCAGGTAACTCTGGATGTGTCAGGTAAGAAAATCAACTTCCTTGTTGATACTGGGGCCAATTACTCTGTCCTTAACTCTCAACCTTGGACCTCTTTCCTCCAAATCAGCTAAGATACTGAGGGTCAAAGGAAAACTTAAGGCCTATTTCTATACACTCCCTATCACTTGCCAATTTCAGAGTCAAATATTCAAAGATTCCCTTTTGATTGTTCCTTAGTGCCCTATCCCTGTTAGGCTGGGACCTTTTAGCCCAAATCGGAATCATCTTGTTCCCTGAAGAGCCACATGAGTTAAGCAAGTTTACAATAATCAGTAGGAGCTGAAACCAGGAGGAGATCCGAAGTTTAGTTTTGGATGCAGTAAACCCACTAGTTTGGGAGTCAGAGATTCTGGGAATAGTAAAGACTGCGTTGCTGGTTAAAATCCAATTAAAGTTTACCCAGATCAGATTACCCTCACAGGAAACAGTATTTTATTAAGAGGGAGGCTTTGGAAGGGTTACAGCCCATCATAACTAAGTCTATATAACATGGGATCATAGTTCCTTGTCAATCTTGCAATATTCCCATCTTACCAGTAGTAAAACCCACCAGAGAGTACAGGCTAGTCCAGGATCTAAGAGTAGTTAATGAAGCGGTAGTCCTTCTACACTCAATAGTAGCTAACCCTTATACCTTGTTCTCGCAGGTACCTGATGATGCTCAGTGGAATTGTGTTAGATTTGAAAAATGCCTTCTCTTGCATCCCTTTGCATCCTGACTCTCAGTATCTGTTTGCTTTTGAGGGGACTGATCCAAAGACGATGATATGTCAGGAAGATACTTGGACTGTATTGCTGCAAGGGTTCAGGGTCAGTTCCCCCCTCTTTGCTAGAGTATTAGAAAAGGATCTTAGAGAGCTACACTTACAAGGAGGAAATGTTTTACAATATGTAGATGACACACTAATCTGCAGCCCCTCCAAGGAGGCTTAACAACCAATTGAAATAACAACCAACTCTGAATTCCCTAGCTAAAAGAGAATATCGTGTATCAAAGAAGAAAGTTCAGATTACCAAACAAAAAGTAAATTATTTAGGGCATATTTTGACTCCTGGGTGTAGATTATACCAGGAGTAGCAATTATAGAAGAAAATTAAATCCATTACTACATTAACTCCACCTGCTACTAAATAGCAGCTTTGCTCCTTTTTAGCAATGGCAGGATTCTAGGATTTGGATCCCCAGCTTTGGATTAATTGCCAAACCTTTGTACGAAGCTACTAAGGGGCCAGACATGAAACTCATTATGTGCAAAAAGGAATGTGATCCGGCTTTTCATAAAATCAAGCAGGCCCTAGTTGAGGCCCAGCCTTATGCATCCCTAACTTGAACAAGCCTTTCTCCTATACATAGCAGAGAAGCAAGGAATAGTGTTAGTGGTCTTAGTCCAATGACTAGGGAATGAACCTCAACCAGTTGCATGTTTCTCTAAAAAACTGGACACTGTAGCAACCGGGTGGCCTCTGTCTCTAAGAGCAGTTGCAGCCGCAGCCATGATGACTGAGGAAGCTGCTAAGTTAACTCTTGGGCAGAAGTTGGAGGTCTTAACTCTACATCAGGTACAAGGGGTATTAGAAAGGAAAGCTAACAGGAAATAGACTGACCAAATATCAGGCCCTTCTCCTGGACAATTCTGAAGTAACTGGAAGGACCTGTAATACCTTAAATCCAGCCTCCTTAATGCCTACAGAGTCTTCCCCAGACTTGACCCATCCCTGCTCAGACATTAATCTTACTCCAGCAGGACTGACTTGCTAAACCAACCATTAGAAAACCCTGATGACAAATGGTTCAACGATGGGAGCAGAACCCTCCTTTGTGCTTCCATATGACCCCACTAGAATTAAAGTCATGTAATTACTCCAGTACCTCTCTTAAATGCAATAGTACTATAGGATGTACCCCATGTTTTAATAATATTCTTACCAGGGCCATTAACCCATTTGAAGCCCTGGCCTCTCTTTCAAGTTCCAGCTTTCTACAGAATGTTCCTAAGGGAGAAATTCTCAAACCTTTGAATTGGTCACACATAGTGTGCTACCCAAATTATGATCCTAAGTGCATTCCTAACGGTACCCATTGCTGCTTTGACAAAACTCATCATGCAGATACCAATGATACTTTGAAATGTGTTAGTTGGAAATTGAACTGACCGCTTCAAGGAGTGTTTGCCAAGTTTCTACCCCCACCTGTAGGAGGGGAAGATCAGGGAGATATTTTAGGCCCCCTTAAGGATTGCCTTTCCCCCTTGCCCTGTGCCCTCCTTAACAAATACAACTCCACCAATGTCACAGTCATTGCAGCACCCCCAGGCCTCGTCTGGCTATGTGAAATTCCAATAACAGGCTAACAGATCATTCAGAACTTCAAGAGCTATCGCTTATACACATCTCAGCAACTCTAAACATGGGGGTGACTGTACCTTAGAGACCTTGGCACCTCAAGACCTTACCATTATAAACATAACCCAGGGTCCCGGAAGTCCATCTTTCAGCAGAAGAAAATGAACTTTTGGTCCTCAGGCCACCCTAAGGGAACTCGAGATTATAGAAAAGTCTCCAAAATACCACCAATACTCTAGCTGGACTATCACAATCAGTAGGCTCACTGGCAAATGTAGTCATGGATAACCACCTTGCCCTTGACAATCTTCTAGCAGAACAAGGCGTGGTATGTGTTATCAGTAGAACCTACTGCACCTTGTAAATAACTCTGGAATGATTGAAACTAACATAAGGAGAATTTATGAACAGGCAGAATGGCTACATGAATACAATCAACAGGGCCAAGGAATTAGGGATACTCTGACCTCCTGGTTCCCCAGCTTAATGTGGCTACTACCCCTCCTAGGTCGCTTAATAACATTGCTGTTCTTATTACTTTTAGAGTCTTATTTGTTTAATTTACAAACTTTTTGTAAATTAAATTTTTGTCTGCTAGACTAAGCAGCTCCAGATCAAATTGATGATGCTCCAGGGTTTCCAACCAATCCCTAAGACTGATGAAGCTGACCAACATACAGCATCCATGATGGCCTCAGGAGTTCCTCTTCAACCTCTAGATAGAATAGGGCGAGAGTTCCGTGGTTATTGATAGGCAAGGACTACTACTCCCTCTAAGCTAGAAGAAGTTACAGAAGAATGATCTCTGCCTTTCAACAACCCCAAAAAGATTTTTGGGAACCATGCCTCTCAGGGGAGAAATTGAGGCAGGAGATAGTCAGGAAGGAGGAAACTCCGGAGGGAGGTACCCCACGGCTAAGACAAAGGACATTGATACAGGGACAGAGACTCTGTTCTAAGGCCAGTTCCCACTTTCTGGAAAAGTGTTGAATCATGGTGAATCATGGATAACCCCTGCTTCATTATAATAGCATTATAATAAATTAACATTGTGGGATCCCCTTCCCTGGTGGCCAATCAAGGAAAATCATGGGAGACCACATGCACAGTAGCTTTAAAGTAATACAACTACTTGTATGTGCACAATAAAACCCCACCTAAACTAGCCAGGAAGTATCTGCCCTATAAGAATCCCTCCAGCCCCTGAGGTCAGTCTCTGCTCAGAGTTGGCCCGCTTCCATGTTCTGTGGGGTGTACTACTGCTTAATAAATCTGCTCTCTCTGTTTCTGCTATGAACTCTCTGTGTGCTCTGTTCAATTCTTTGGCGATCACCAAGAACCTGTGCCCACCTGTGACATCACCACGTGTTAGACCGGTGGAGTCAGAGTGGGCCTTGGTTCAGCAACCTCCATACTTGAGTTCTGGCTAAGAAAGAATTTAGAGCCAAGATTCAAACTATAAAAGAAAGTTTATTTAGAAAGTCATAGAAGTAGAAGAAGCGAGTGGTAGGAGAAATGGGCTTGGTAAAAAAGTTACAGAGGCAAGAGAAGAGCCCCTTAGAGCTTAGGAGAGGCCCAGGAACTCACCTGGAAGGAAGCAGAGGGGGAGGGGAAAGGCTCCAACACACTACGAGGAGGAAGAGCTTGATGGATCCTCCATCCTAAGGGCTTTTAAGGGTGGAGATTTTAGGAGAGGACCCAGGGGAGGACCTCAATAGAATATGCAATGGCTTTCCAGGTATGTCCTTTCAGGGTTGTGCTCTCCCCTGATTGGTTGGAGCCAAGTGGGTCAATGCAGCTGGTCCTGGTGAATCTAGGTTGTGAGAAGCTAGGAAAATTCCTCGGCAAGTGGAACAGGAAATCTGAGGCAGACAGCTGAACCCAATAATTGAGCAATTTACAGCCAGATACAAAAGGTCACCTCCCTGGAGGTCTCAGTTGTATGTCAGCTCCAGGCCCAAAAAATCAGCAAAACCAGGTGGGCAATGCTAGAAACAACTTCAACTAAAGACTCCCTGCCCTGCCACTGACCAATCAGTGGAGACCATGACCCTGGAAGAACACACCTGGAAAACTGATGCATATTCTACTAAAACCTTCCCCTGAGACCGCCTCTAATCGATAAAAGAGATAAAAGCCTCAAGACAAAGGACCCAAAGTATTCGCTCTCCTGGGGAGCAGCCTATACCATTCCCTTTCCTTTCCTCTTCTTCTACTTCTTTCCCCACGGGCAAGGGTCTCCTCAACTGTGGGTGATGGGCAGCTGGCAGCTTGTCCTAGGCTGATCCCCTGAATCCATCCCAAGGCCCCCTTTTCTCTGACTTCCCAGTGAGCTAAGGCAGCCCCACCTGGGCTCTCCTGTTGCTTCTTCTATGCTAAGCTCTTCCTTGTTCACTGTCCCCAGCTTTAAAAAATGTATCCTTGTAGTCACCTGGACTCGTGTTGTCAAATCTTTCCTACACAAAGTCAAGAACCCCCATACTACAAATGGTCCTAGACAGATCCACTCAGGGCCAGGCCCCTGTCTGGTAACACTGGCATCATCCACCCAGTTTTGCTGCTTTTCTGGACCTGGAGCTGAAATACAACTGAGGCCTAGATGTTATCTCTAAGGAGGAAAGGTCAGGGGGTCTAAATAGCATGGCCAGCAATATGAAAGGTCAAGGAGTCCAACGGCAGGACCAGTGATATACTAGGGGAGGACAGGTCACCCTGGGGGTGAAATCCTTGTTTTCCCAGTTGCTAGGCACCCAGGGCTTTCTGCCCCATTGTCCTTGCTCTTTTCATGTCTGTCTCACTGCCTACCACAATAAGGGAATAGAAATAGCAGAGGGTTGTTTTGATTTTAAATAGGGTGGCCAGGGAAGGCCATGTGACAAGGTGGCATTTAAGCCAGGACTTGAAGAATGTAACGAAATGAGCCCCACTGACATGTGGAAAAAGATTCCAGATAGAGGGAGCAGCTGTTGCAAAGGCCCTGAGGCAGAAACATGCCTGGAGTGTTCCAGGAATAGAAAAAGGCGGGAACAGAGTGACGGTGTTGGGGGTGGGTGGAGATGAACCTCCTCCAGCTTGCCTAGTGCCTAAAATCCAGCACTCAAACCAGTATCCCCAGGGCTTGATCCAACCGTTGTGCCACAAAGTGTCAAAGGAATTACCAACATTTACCAAGTCAGTTACCAACATTTAAAAATCAGGAGGTAACATCATAAAAACCAACATTTCCAGCTTCTCTTGGTGGGGATGACATCAAAGCAGCACAGAGGGCAGATCTCAAGGGGACTGTAGAACGTAGGCCATCCTGTGTGGCACTTCAAGTGGCTCCTGGAAGTTCACAGCCACACTGCCCGGAACTGGCAGGTCTGGGCCACCTGCCTGTGAGGCAGGCGACAGCACAGGAAGAACTCTGAGACTGCACTGTTGTTACTGGCCAGCATCTAGCATCCTGGTTGCCAGGTAACACCTTTTACCACTTAGGTAGATTAAATAGTAAACCAAGGCAGGGAGGAGGAAGGAGATAGGTCTCATATGGTAACTCAGTGGTCCTGAGCCTAGTCTGATAATAATGCCAGATGTTCCAAGATCACTAGAAATACTATTATAGCAAGAAAGAAGGGAAGTCCTTGAAATTCTATGTAGTGTTCCCACTATCTGGGAAAGAAAGCCTTGAAACTGTGTTCTTATCCCAGGGCCTGGAATGTGGGAGAGGGTCCACGGTACCCAAAGAAGAAGCCCATAAGAAAACTTTGGTTAATTGTCTACCTCTGGTCACTATCTGTTTTACAAGGGAGTCCCTGATGCTTACAGAAAGAGCCCATAAATAACTTTGGAAAGTGCCCCAATTTTAATTAACTGCCTCCTGTCACATATTTGTTTTACTACAAGATGAACAAATGCAGTCTGGAGCAAGATAAGGATTAGTGTTACCGAGCAGGGCCAAGGGGGTGTACAATATACTATTACCGAAAGGACCCCCCACCAGTTTCACTGTGCCCGCTGCCAGAGGAAAGACGTCTCTCAATGCCAGAGATTTGTGAAAAGGAGAGGAAATGTTTATTTAAAGCTGTACAGACTTAAAGTAGTGACCCAATGTCTTCATTAAAATATTAAAGTCTTTTAGGATACCCACAGACGCACACAGTCCTTCCTTCTTCCTCTGCCCTAACCTGGGGTACCGTATCTCAGGAAAAGAAGTAGAAGTCTGTGATTCAGGCTCCCAGAACCATCACCTGTATTGCTGCCAAGATCTCCAGCTAATCCAAAGCCATGGCCCACCAGCAAGAGTCCTTTCACCCCTTTTCTTCCAGGTAAAGTCTCTCCTGCTTCCTAAGCCATGTGGCAAAAGGGAGCACCCTAAAGCCACGTGGTTCTCACTCTCACCAAAGCCACGGGGGTCCCCACTCTGGCAAAGTCATGTGGTTCTCTCTCCAATGGCTGCCAAGTCTGGGTTTAAATCCCCGTGCCAACCTTCTTCTGCACCCCCATTTCCAACTCCTCCTACAATCAGTTACACCTGCCAGCATTCCTGTATTATTCCAGATTTACTGGGCTGCCATCATAAGTCTGGGCAGGTGTGGCCCCATGGCATGGAGCCAATCTTCTCCAAGCTCCCACGCAGGCACTGTAACCAGGGGGAGCTGCCCCCAGTTACATCTTGGGTGGACGTCACTTCCATCCCCCTGGCTCAAAGCATGGCCACAGCTATTTAAAATATATATGCAACCAGTTAAAGGTTATAGACATGTTAAATGACCATGCTAGAGGTTAGCTGCAAAGCTGTTGCTGTACAAAATAGCTCTGCATGTTCCTGCTCCATGTGTCCCTTCCCCCAACTCACACCTGTGAGGGGAAGGGGTGAGGACATCCTATATATCTTTCTAATATTTCCTGGA
The DNA here is from genome assembly GCA_004027475.1 of Anoura caudifer. Taxonomy (NCBI): domain Eukaryota; kingdom Metazoa; phylum Chordata; class Mammalia; order Chiroptera; family Phyllostomidae; genus Anoura; species Anoura caudifer. The sequence continues at coordinate 26,754 of PVKU01010010.1, read as the reverse complement.
CACATTGAGTTCTGGACCCCATTCCAAATCCCTGTTTGGGACCCCCTTCTGGGCTGCACTCTGTTACATTAGGGCTAACAGACACCCACACATACCTAAATTTGGGTAGTTACATTCTCCCAGGAAAGTTGGCACCACATTTACCCATTAATCAATATGTAACTTTTTTTTCTCCTATCCCACCAACTATGTCAGTCCTCAGAACAAAGGTCTTTCTCTCTCTCTCTCTCTCTCTCTCTCTCTCTCTCTTTCAGGCTCTGGAAGCTCTTGGCTCTTGGGCCACCTGGCCTCAGGCTGCCCAGGGGCTTGCCACCCTGGTCTTCAGCTGCCCTTACATTCGCCACCCTGCTTTGCCCTGAAACTTTGCCTTTCACCCCCCGACTCTATCTAGTCCCATTCTCTTCCATGGGAACAGATCACTAATAAACTGATTACACGCTAATAGATGTGCTATTCTGTAATTCTTTGCACATGTCAGCAAGAGGAACCAGGTCTCTCCCGTCAACACCAGCACCCACTCTTCTTTCACAGATGCTGAATACAGAGGCCACAGGGAATGGTTCCAGAGCCCCAGGAGGCTATACTTGTCTGCCCATGGATCTCTCTGTCCCCATCTTGCCCAGGAAGTAGGAGTTTGGAGTATTGCTGTAACCATACCTCCCCAACCACCAACCTGGACTTTCAGTCTCCACCTGGGAAGGTGGGGAACCAGCCCAACCAGAACCCCTCTCATGGGTCAGGGTGCCCCTGGCTCCCACACTCCAGCCTGGCCCATCTAGGGCCTATGAAATTACCAGGAGCCTGTGTATAACAGGGTGCAGCCAGGGTGCCCCATAAAAGAGGGATTTGTAATGGGATCCAGAACTCGGGGTGTCCAGGAAATATTAAAAAATATACATAGGATGTTCTCACCCCCACGAGTCTGAACTGGAGGATGGGACACCTGGAGCAGGGCCCTTGAGAGTTGATCTGTATAGCAACAGTTTTGCAAATAACCTCAGGAATGGTCATTTAACATATCTATAACTTTTGACTGGTTTTATGGATATGTTAAATAGCTGTGGCCACGCTTTGAGCCAGGGAGAAGGGAGTGACTTCCACCCAGGATGTAACTGGGAGGCAACTCCCCCTGGCTATAGTGCCTGTGTGAAAGTTTGAAGATGACTCACTTCTTGCCCCAGGGCTGCACCTGTCTGGACTCACCCTGCAGCTCAGAAAAGCTGAAAATATATGGGAGTGCTGGCAGGAGTAGCTGATTGTGGGAGGAGTTGGAAATGAGGCTGCAGAAAAAGATTAGCACTGGGATTTAAACCCAGGGACAGCAGCTATGCAGAGGAGGAACCATGCAGCTTTGGGGCTCCCTTTGCCACACAGCCAAGGAAGCTGGAAAGCAAGATGTAGCAGTGATGCAGAGCTCTCTCTTAGCAATTTGGAAGAATGCAGGAGAGATGCTGCGGGAAGGAAGAGGGTGAAAGGACTCTTGCTGGTGGGCCAGGAGAAGATGCAATGCAGGTTTGGATTGAGAACTGGAGATCTTGGTGGTGACAGAGCTGATGGTGCTGGGAACCTCGGGAGGCCTGCCAGCCGAGCACAGATGACTGGGAAGAACCAGGGCCTACCTGAGCCACAGACTTCTATTTCTTTTCCTGAGATATGACACCCCGGACTGGGCAAAGGGGGGAAGGAAGGACTGTGTGTGTTTGTGGGTATTTTAAGGGACTTTAGGATGTTAATGAAGATATTAAGTTATTATTATAAGTCTGTATAACTTTTGAATAAATAATTCCTTTCCTTTTCACCAATCTCTGACACTGACAGCTGTAATTCCCTGGTGGCAGGCAAGGCAAACCTAGTACAGAGGGGCCCCAGGAGAAGGGGGGTCCATTTGGTAATAGTATTTTGTCCCCCTGCCCCCACCAGTCCATTCTGTAACATGTGGAAACACTCATAGCCTTAAAAGAACAATAGCCCTAGCCAGGTGGCTTAGTTGGTTGGAGTGTTGTCCTGTACACCAAAAGCTGCATGTTTGATCCCCATAGATCTCTACTGAGATCTATGGTATCATCCCCACAGAGTCAGGGCACATACCTAGGTTTCAGATTCAATCCTGTTGGGACGTGTACAGGAGGCAGCTGATCGGTGTTTCTCTCTCACATAGATGCTTCTCTCTCTCTCCTTTCCTCTAACTCTTAAAATAATCAATAAACATCAACATATTTCAGGTAAGGAACTAAAAAATGAAATTAAAAGTATTGACCTCTGAATACAAAAACCAAAATTAATATAACTTTGATTCAGTGACTACAAAATGCCTATGGCACAGGTGGCAAACAGACAGCCCGCAGGCAAACCCAGCCTCTGCTTGGTTTTATCCGGCCTGGCACCTTGTTTTATCCAGCAGCAGCGAGGAGTTCCTTGGCCCTAGTTAAAGAGTAGTTAAATTTGTACAGTCCTGAAATTACATTGGGCCCTTTGAAGGCAACCGTGAGGCTGATGTGGCCCCTGGTGAAAATGAGTTTGACACCCTTGCCCTATGGTCTTGCTTTTGTATTTTTATTCAACATTCCTGAAAACTTAGTAATGTTCAGAAACTATCTGTGGGTTTGATTTTTCTCATTTAGAAAGGATTCCCAGGATACTGAGAAACTGCAGCCAATCATGGCTTCAACAGGTTCTTCAGGGCCAAAGGATGTAAAAAGCAAAATGAAGGGGAACTAGTTCAAGTAACATTATTATATATACAATATATACAATATTATTATATACAATATAATAAATATATATTACATATTTATATATAAACATGTACATAAATAAACAAGTGGACACACTTTAATAAGACTAAAGTCAAACTGACCTGGAGAACTCACCCTGAAAGATCCAACCCCCAATATGGTGCAAGGGGCTGCACTCACCTGACTCCCTGAAGACCCTCCCAAAGGTCCCAGTGCAGACACCTTCAGCCACACACAGGGAGGGGTCTCTGGTCCTACCCCTCCCAGCCATAAGCCCCAGCCTGAGCCCAGCTCACTCTTGGTTGTGGCACATTCCAGTCCAGCCCTTGGAGGAAGCTATGGTCGGCCTGGGTTGGGTACAAGTCCCATTAACACCTGGATATCCAAATGCAAAACCACAATTATTAAAGATTCAGGAGCCCTGGTTGGTGTGGCTCAGTTGATTGGAACATCGTCCCACAAACCAAAAGGTCTGGTCTTGGGGTTTGATTCTCAGTCAGGGCACATTCCTGGGTTGTGGGTTAGGTCTCTAGTTGGAGCACGTAGGAAGCAAGTGATCGATGTTTCTCTGATGTTTGTCTCTCATGTTGATGTTTCTCTCCCTCTCTTTCTCTCCCTTTCACTCTTTCTCTAAAATAAATAAGCATATCCTTGGGTGAAAATATTTTTAAAAATTCAGGAAATGAAGCTTACAAAGTCTCTAATTGGTGGTCTTCCAGATTGAAACTGAACCTCAGATGTGTTCTGTTTGACCTGCATAATTTTTAAAATAATCTTATTCAATTTTTAATATTGGAAATGCCACATAAATATTCAGGTTTCTGATACCTATTGAAAATATAGTAGTGATTGGCTGAAACTGTGTAAAGTCTATCCTTTAATTTTTCAATTAAATTTTTTTCCAAGGTAGTACTTTTTTAGGATATTATGAGTAAGTGTCTCTTCTACCCCATCCTGCAGTCTCCCAGTCCTCCTCCCCAGAAGCAACAATATTTTATTCATATATAAGTATACGCATATATATTAATTCCCCATCACAACTGGTAGCACACTCGCTACATCTTGCTTTTTTTCCCTTAACAAGTTATCTGGGAAGTACTTCTCTCTATCCATGTGAGCTTGCTCCAGTCTTTTTGATGGCTACCCTTTAGGCAGGACAGTAGTTCTCCTGTTTGCCCAGTTGCCACTGTACCTTATAATCTCACGCCCGTCCTGCTGCACTTGTTCATGATTCCTGCCTAGTCCCTTTGGAATCTGAGTTTACAGACTCTGGCACAGGTGAAGGACAGAGCCTGCCTTCTCAGCCACAGCCCACTCAGCCCTTATTGCTCTCTGAGGCTTGTAGTTTCCAGACTTCCCGGCAGAGGGAGACACCACTCCACTACCAAAAGACCACCTAAGGGGTCTTCCCAGGGACATTACAATCTTGAACTATCTGGGCAAGAGATGCCACCTGCCCAAGACACAAAGACCCCTTAGCTGGACTGGAATCCCCTTCAGGCCTCCCTTTCCTCTGTTTCTATCTCCACCCCATTCCCACCCCAAATTTCCCCTGCTTTGACTGAGCCCCACCTCTGAGTGCCCCCTTCATTCCTTGCAGGGATTGGTTCCTTTTAAATGGGAGTAGCGGGAGGCCTTATCCCAGTCTAGGGCCTGGGATTGAGAAATTGCCTGAGGGGGTCCCATAAAGAAAGCCATGTAGCTGGGTGAACATTCCTGCCTCCCTACTGAGAAGGGGGAGGGGAGGTTCCTGTTCTCCCTGCCCCCAGCAGACAGCCCCCAGCAGAGGCTTGACCTCCAAACCCCCTTTCCTTGTTCTGTACTCCACCCTCCTGATAGTACCCTCTCCTTGGCCTGGTTCCTGAAGCTCTCCTCCCCACCCCTGTGGTGGTGTTGGGGGTCGCCTGGAGTCCAGCTGGTGGCCAGCACAGAGCCACCCTTTCCTGGCCCTGCCCCTCCCCATGACCCCAATCCTCCGCCAGCCACTCAAAGGCGCCTTGTTCTACATCCAGCCCCCAGACAAAAGTCTCTCTGTCTAAAAAGGCAGAATTGGGGGGGAGGGTGCACCCCAACAGGGACCATGTGGGGGCCTGCACAGACCCCAGCCGGAAGGAATGCCATGAAGAGGAGGAGGAGCGGGAGAAGGAGAAGGGAAGGGAAAGGAGCCATGCACAGTGCAGTGGGCCTTGTCCGGAGTGGGAGGCAGCCCCCCATCCCAAGGCCCACTGTGAAGTCCCAGGCTCCTAGCACTCTTGGGAAGAGCCTGAGCTAGGAAGGTCTGGCCTGGTGCTCAGGAGCCAGTTCCCAGTCTCTCTAGGGCAGGCTGTGCATGACAGGGAAGGAGTCATGGTCTAAGGCCTAACAGCTCTACCCTCACTTTAGGACCTTGGTCATGTCAGCATCTTCTGTTGACCCACAAACCAAGTCAACAGCATCAAGTGGCCTGGAAGAGGATGTTAGATCTCCCAGAATTGCTGCCAATCCCTCCTCCAAGCACAACACACAATTTAAGTAAAAGAAGTTAGGATATTACACCCCTGAATAGCCCTCCCCCACTGTTCCACCAGACTGTCAGACTGCCAGACTTCTTCCTTCCAGGTCTTTTTCTAAGGGGCAGGAGAGCCCCCACTGGAGGAAGCCCCTCCTCTAATGTCAGGGATGAGGGGTGAGTTCCAGCCCATCTTATTCTCATTGTACCTCACCTGAGGCTGCTGTGACCTTGGACCCCAGGGAGCTTCCTGTCACTAGTGGGGTTGGTGGCAGGAGCTGTCTCTTTAAGAGCAGGAATGGGATGAGAGCCCCTGTGCTTTAGGGAGTCTGACTTGTTCTCTACCTGCCCAGCTTTGCCCAGGTTTGCTTAGGGCGTGGCAACTGCCAATAAAGGTAGAGCTCAGGCGGAACCTGGAACCTCCACACGGCCTGGGGAGCCACACAGGTGAGAGCTGGGGCCCCCTCCCTCCACTGCTCTCTTTTAAAGACCCTGGAACCTTCCCTCTTCAAGGCCCTTTTCTGGGGAATGGGCAGGACATTAGTGAAAGCCCCTAATGAGATCCTCCTCCCATCATTCTCCTCTCGGGGGGGTTGGGTGAGCCAGCTGGGGTGAGGAAAAGGTCCACAGGTGGGCTGGGGGTATCTGGAGTACCAGGGGTATCTGGGTAAACAGAAGTGGGTTGGCGGTACCTGGGTGAATGGGAGTATCTAAGTGGACCATAGGTAGTTGGGGGTATCAGCAGATGGAGGGTGACTAGGTAGACTCAGAGTGTCTAGGGAGTGGGGTCCTATGGATCTCAGAAAAGGTGGTTCCTAATGATCTGTAAAATGGGCAGTTGATTTCAGGGACATGAGGAGTAATTCTGCCTGCCCGAAAGGCCTGGCCACCATCATGGAGGAGCAGAGGGCAGGTGGCAGAGACAGGAGCAGAAAGAGGTGGGCAGAGCCTCCTCCTGCAAGCCGCCTTCCTCTCCAAGCCTCACACCAACTCTCAGCTCAGGGCCTCTTCCAACAAGGGCCTGACAGGAAAAGAGGAGGGGCAGACCAGCTCCCAGCAGCCTGCCCCGCAGGGAGAGGCAGGCTGGGAATGTTGTGCAGGGGCTGGAGTGTAGCTGAGCCAGCCGTCAGTCTCCCCTGAGCTGGGGATGCTGGGTGACACCTCAGAGAGGGGGAATAACAAAGGCCTCCTAGTGGGCAGGGGACTTGGAGGATCCCAGGGAAAGAGGCTTAAGAGCTGAGACTCTGAGTTTCGGGTAGCAGAGTATAGCGCATTAAGCTTAGTTTGCAGGGGTTACTGCGTTGCGACAGCAACGTGGGCTAATCATAGCGCCGACTTCATCAAGCTGGGAAGATTATATGTGTGAGGAAGTGCACAGAGCTGAGACCAGCGCCTGCCATGGGTTGAACACTCAATAAGCCCAAGCTCTGTTACTAGTACTAGTATAGTCTCAGGGTGACAAAGCCTCACGAGGTGGCTTTCAACGACAGCAGAGCTTCTACAGACCCGAGCCCAGAGCCTTTGGGCTATTGGGCCCACACACCCAGTCCAGACTGCCCCTAAACTTTGTGGGTTTCTAAATACCTTAGTAATGCTCCCCCAAACTACAGGTTCTCTTCCTGAAACAGAAACCAACTTGGGTGGGTGTTTCATGGAGGGAGCAGAGAGAGAGGTGGGGGTCCCCACCTGTGGGCAGGGGTCCCTGCAAGGACACAGCAGGGACCGTCAAATGAGCTTTTTTTTTTTTTTTTAAGATTTTATTTTTTTAAAGATTTTATTTATTTTTAGAGAGAGGGGAAAGGAGAGGGAAAGAGAGGAAAAGAAACATTGGTGTGCCGGAGAAACATTGATCGGCTGCCTCTCACAGGCCCCCAGTGGGGACCTGGCCAGCAACCCAGGCCTGTGCCCTGACGGGGAGTCAAACTGGTGACTCTTTGCTCCACAGGCTGGTGCTCAGTCCACTGAGCCACACCAGCCAGGGCTCGAATGGGCCTTTTATTACGGTTGGGAAGGATATATATTTTCTCATCATTGAAGGGAATATATAACAGATGACCTCCAGGGTTGTTGGGGATTAAATGGGTGAAAACCCAGCAGGGGCATTTGGCAGTGCCCAGTGCAGGGTAGATCAGCGTAAGTGTAAGCTCTTGCTAAGGTTATGACAACATATGCTTGTGGCCATGGGGCAGGGGCAGGGAGAGGGCAGGGAGAGCGGGGTCCTGTGGATCTAGGGGGATGCACAGAGACCAGGTATTTATCCCAGGCACAGATGATGGTGGAAGGGTGGCCTAACCCTAACCAGGGGAGGACAGAGGAGTCCTCTTCATGCTGGCAGGGCTCCCTGAGGAAGGAGGAAGGGTTTGTTACCAGGAGGAGCTCGGCAGGAGCTGGGTTAGGAGCAGTGCCTGGAACTGGGGTAGAAACAGAACCAGGTACTGAGGTGGGATGGGCAGAGGTGGGGCAGAAATGGGGGTCAGGGGTCAGAGTGGCCCAAAAGATGAGGCTGGGGCTGCAGTCAGGCCAATTCTTCTCCCAAGTCTGCCCTCTCACCACCCCAGCCTTGTGCTCTCTCCCCCACACCCTTTCCTGAGGAGCCTGAGGTCTGCAGAGTCTAGGCAAGGCAGACAGGCTCCAAGCTGTCTATGGGAGACACTCCCAGGAACCAGGCCTCCTGCCACCTGGCTTCTAACACCCCATTTCCCAAAACACCCCGAGGCCCTGAGAGTCCTTCCTGAGTCAGGGGCAGCTGCTGTAGAGACAGGCCTAGTTTAAATCCCACTTCTGGCAAGGTACCTATCAGAGCTTTGGTTTCCCAATCTATAAAATGGGGTTAACCGCAGGCGGCTTCTCCCTCATTTGGTTGCCAGGCCTGCATACCTCAAGTCTATGTCCAGTGAGTTATTATTGCTGCTTTGTCTGAGTTCTCACCTAGACACCACTGCACTTTTCAGCTCCTTGTCTCTCAGCCTCCAATGTCAGTCTTTCTGCTTTGGGGTAAACTGTGTACCCTGGGTTGGGCGTGGAGGAGGAGGGGATTGGGAACCAGAGGCCCTGGTGGCATCCCTGCTAAAGCTGGTCCCTCCTCTGCACCCCTCCAGGCCAGCACTCCATCATGCAACAAGTGGCCCTGAGCCTGTTCATCCTCCTGGCAGGTGAGTGCTGTCCCCTGAAGTGCCTTTCCCCTGAACCCCTCAGCTGAGTGGCAGGCAAGCCTCATGTGTGTCTCTCTTGTGTTTTCTGCTTCCCCTGTGGGTTGATGACTATCAGGATAGCACCTCCTTGAGGGAAAAAGAGTCACACTGGTGATTTCAAGAGAATACAAAGACAGGCTCTCTCACAGCAGCAGCTAAACTGGCTAGAAAAGTCCAGTTTTGATGTCTCATTGATGAGATCAAGGAAAAGGCTCAGCCTTGTGCTGTGTCTTTCACACCTCCCTAACACTTTGTTACAAGGGTAACTGGGAATGTAGAGGTTATGTAACAAGTTACCAGAGCCTCAGTTTCCTTACCTGTAAAAATTAGGACCATAATAGCACTTACATAAAAGTCACTGTGAGGATTAAACAAGGTGGTATTTGAAAAGCACTTAGAACAGTGCCTGTACAGAGTAAGCACTATTTGTTTGTACTTTAAATATAATTTAAAATTATTGATCTCCCTTTAACCAAGAAAGAATAGAGCTTAGGTCCAGAGCTCAGGCAGCCCACTGCTTCTAGCCAGAATGCAATCCTAGTCCTTTGCTTCCGTTGTGTTTCTTTTTATCTGTTACATCAAACAAGACTGGTATTCCATTTAGGACAATGGAATAGAACAATGTATTTTTAAATAAAGTCTACTTAGTTTATAATTAGTAAGTTGCTTTAAAGGGAAATGGTGAGCCGGTGCCAGAACAGACAGAACAGGGAGATGAGCTCTGAGGGCGACTGGGCACCAACACCTCCTGTCATGTGGACAAGAACACTCTTTGTTTCTGGAGGAGGCGTGGGTTAGCCAGGTGTCTGAAAACATTCAGCCAAAGGGTGGCCTAAAGCCACCCAGATTAATATCTATTTCAGGGGGCAAAATGCTGGTGTGGCTCTCAGGTGTGGGGCTGAGTGGAGGGAGGGTCCTCACATTGAGATGGGACATGCTGGGGCAGCTAGCTTGGGGCTGGACCCCTGCATCCTCAGGAGGCAGGGAACTGTCCATCAGGGGACCTTATCCCTGAGGCTCTGTGGTCCTACCTGCCAGTTTCACTGAGGCCAGCACCGCCATCTCCTCTCCTTCCCTGATTCTCCCACCAGGCCTGCCTGCGCTGGAGGCCAACGACCCAGAAGGTGAGTCAGACTATACTCTTCTACCAGTTCCACCGCAAAATTCTCTCCCGAGACCCCTGCATCCCAGCCATTTTCCTGGATTCATGTTCTTTTTTCTTTCCTTTCAGATAAAAATAGTCCTTTTTACTATGGTAAGAGCTGGTGCCCCTCCCTTCTCTCCTCCTACCCCCACCCCTCACACTATTTTGCACCAAAGGTCCCACAGAGAGCTGGACAAGGGTCTGATGTGGGTGAAAAGGGGGCAAGGATAGGATTGGACTGAAGCATTGACCAGTAAACACAGTGAATTAAGGGAACAAGACAAGCCACCCTAGTCCTTGGGAAGATTCATGACCATCCAGCAAGGACAGTTTACAAGAATCAAGGACAGTTCATAAGAAGCTGTTGTTGTGGTTCAAATCAAGTCTTCTGGGAGAAGTGCTGACTTGAGAAAACTTCCTGGAGGAGCTGAGCTATTTGATCCAAATCTCTCCGTGGCCTCAGATTCCACATGATCTGCTCTAGGCCACCCCTCTGTCATTACTGCCCCTTCTCCACCTCACTGCTCTGCTCAAGCCACAATGGCCTCTCTGCTGTTGCTCAGACTCGGCAGATACACTCCCAGCCTCTGGACTTTTGTACCTTCTGATCCCTCTGTCTGGAATACTTTCTTCCACAAGCCCCATGCCTCCCTTCCTCACCTCCTCCCTATGTCTCTGCTCAAGTAGGGCCCCTTAGAGAGGCCTTTCCTGCCCGTTCTCCCTAAGAGTTGCCATCTGACTTTCTGTTCCCTGGCTCTGCTTATTTGTCTTCAGACCATTTCTCTCCATCTGATCCTACATTAAATCTCTCATCACTTGCTTGTGTGTTAACTAAATGTGAGCAAAAGAGGGCTGGGTTTGTTGTCTGCACCGCTGTATCCCCAGCACATCACACATGCCCAATATATCTTTGTTAAGTGGATGGGGGCTTGAATAGGGGGGGCACCAGCTGGCACTGAGGGACCCCTCTGGGCTTCTCCTAGACTGGCACAGCCTCCAGGTTGGCGGGCTCATCTGTGCTGGGATTCTGTGTGCCACCGGCATCATCGTCCTCATGAGTGAGTGGAGGAACAGGCAGGGGAGTGGGGCAGGGCAGTGCTGTGGGTCCCCTCTCTTGACTGTTCCCCTCTCCCCAACAGGTGGGAAATGCAAATGCAAGTTCAGTCAGAAGCCCAGGTGAGACTGGTTCCCTGTGTGTGCCTGCCTGTCTCATGCTGGACAGATACCTTCCATGGGTGAAAAAGAAATCTTACAGAAAGAGGCCAGGCCTCCAGGCTCTGCCCTGGAGAATTCCTGCCACTAAGACTCCTAAGTTTATTCTTCAGAGCTGAAAACCCTCAGAGGGCCCCAAATCTTGAAATGCTTTGGACCCTGGGGTGGTACAACCCTATGATGAAAAACTAGTCCAGAAGCTAGGTTAGGGAAAGCTGAGAATCTTCTAGTCTTGAGGGAGAGGACAAATGGTTGGTATAGATCTCACCACTTTTCTTTCCTCAGCCACCGACCAGGGGACACTCCACCTCTTGTCACTCCAGGTAAGACAGGGACAGATGGGGCTGAGGGGAACATGGGATGTGAGGGGTGTGTGTGGGTGTGTGTGTGTGTGTGTGTGTGTGTGTGTATGCAGATGCCCTGGGGATGAAGATCTCCATCCATTCTCACAAGCTGACCCCATCACCTCTCCCAGGCTCTGCCCACAACTGTTGAGGACAGATCCACGAATGAGCACAGAGGGCCTCTCTCTTTCCCTACCTACGTCCTGATTCTGTACAGGAAACTCACTCCAGGATGGAATCCTCCCTCCTCTTCTCAGAAAGCCTTGCCAGGCCTCATCTCACTCCTCGATGGAGGGGTTTCTTTGTTAAATTTTTAATCTAAAATGATCTTCCTCTTGCCCAAGCAGTCTTGAGACTCCCTATGTGTACTTTGGAGTAGGACTTGGGGTGGGGAGCAGAGGATGGACATGCACTGGAGGCTGCCACAGAAGCTGGCAGCTGAATCTCTCTGTTAGGAAAAGCCTAAAGGCCTATTCCCTCATGACCTGGTGAATGGATGGGCTCTCTCCTCTGTCTCCATGGTCTTGGGAGCCACAGGTGCAACTGAGAATTTTCTAGAAGTCAAAGAGGGGACATTCTGAGAGTGAAAGGGAGCTGTAACCAGAAGAAATGCTAGGACATTCAGGTGGACACTGGGTACTCATGTCACGGTATGAACTACACACATAGCTTATGATTATAATAATAAGACCTCTATAACCCTTCCACTCACCGCTGAGACCTCACTTTATTACTGAAGACCCTTCCTAATACCCAAATGTCCCCGCGAGACCTTTAAATAATTGTCCATGATAATCCTCACAATATAGGATGATGGCCATATGGTGTGAGAACCTCCAATGAGCCTCAAACTCCCTTGAGACTCCCCCAAACCCAATAAGACCTGCAAGTCTCCCCAAGAGTAACCTTTTAAAATGTCTAAAACCCTTCAAAACACTCAAAGAGACCCCAAAAAGAACCCACAATAAACTTGTGACCTGTCCCCTGATAATGCCCTTATATCCCTCGAATATACCATAAGCCCCCCATAATCACGAACGCACACTCCTTAGACAACTCCAAAGGCTCACTTCTGGGACCACACCCTCCGTGACACTGCTCCGGGGACACTGACCCTTACCCATACCACCCATCATACACTCTCCCAATGATCCCACAAGAATGAGTAGGGCGGGTGCACAGCGCATTTATTGAGTTCAGACACCTTCTGCGTTCACCCCTGGCACCCACCGGAAAGGGGTACCCAGGACTCCCCACAACTCTCTCCCTCCCGTTCCCCTCCACAAACAAGAGGGAAACAGGCTGGGTTTCTGCCTTAGCAGCAGGCATGCGCACAAGCAGCAGAGGAAGCTAGCAAGCCCGGCAGGGAAACCCGCACAGCAACTGATGACGTCATGGGGCGTGCACTAAAAGCGACTGGCCAGATTGAGAGGAAAGCTATCTCCTCCTGAGTACTTTCACAGGGAGCGGGAAGGGTGGTTTGACAGGAAGGGGCTGCTTCTAGACCTCTTGGAGCTCTGCACGTTACCCCCACCATGACGCTGGATTCTGGCTTCATGCCCCAGCCTGAACTCTCATATCACCTTTGGTGGGGGGCATCTGCAACCCAATAAAGCTGTTGCTTTAGACTGGGAGGACAGCTCTTGCCTTGAATTTGGCCTGTGGCCAGTATTTCACAAGACCAGCCATAATCCCAAGTGGGGCCAGGAGGTCAATCAAGAGGCTGCCCAGAGGCCTAAGATTTCCCACACCAACCCCTTCACCAGCCACGTCCAGGGTCCCATCCAGTGTCAGGCACTGAGATCTAATTCGTGAAGCTGGTAGATCTGTGTGGGGCCCTTGAAGCAAGCAGCAAAGAGGAAGTGTCTGCCAGCCACAGTGATGTGGGCAAAGGCCCGGGGGGCCACCAAAGCAGGGGGCCCCAGCTCCTGCAAAGATTCCAGGAGCCCCTTGTCAGGATCAAGGCGGAAGACCTGGCTGAAGGCAAAGTCGCTGCCCAGGATAGCCAGCTGATCCTTGGTGAAGAGCAGTGGCTGGAAGACATGGGCACCTCGTGATGGAAGTTGCTGTAGCAGGCGAAACATGGAGCCATCCCAGCGCATGACCTGTGAAGTGTGTGGTGGCAAGTTAGGGCCTGGGATCCAGGATGGCCAGGCCTGCTGGTAGTCCTCAAGGCTTTGGAGGACTTGGGAACTGCTTATAAACAGGCCTGTAGTTTCCCTAAACTCCTGCAGCTTTCTTATCTTTATAGAAGTCTCCACCAGGCTGCTCAGGCCACATTCTTGGCCCCTTCTGTCTCCCACACACCCCACATAGAATCCATCAGTAATGGAAATCCGTTGGTTTTACCTACTATGGTATATATTGCTCCAATCTCCTCCGGTTGCTCTCCGACCCAGCTATAGTCACCTCTTCCCTGGTCACACTATTCCTGCCCCTGTGCCCACAGTCTGCTCCCCACACAGACACTCTACGGCCATCTGAGTCAGATCGGTGCCTTCTAGGTGCAGACTCTCCCCTGGCTATACCTTCCTCTGAAAAGAGTGCTGGGGGGCGTCAGCCTTGAGGATTCAGAGTGTGCTGTTGTGGTCAAAGGCAGTGAGTCAGAGTTACAGAGCCATAGTTTGGGAGTAGAATCAGAATCTCCCCCCAGTGTCTATGTTGGGGGATGGGGAGTCGTTTGGGGTTCACAGTCCTTGAGGGGTCGGTCTTGAAGTCAGTGTTGGGGTAGGGTCAGATTCAAGGATCTGCACATTAGGTGGGGTTGGAGTTTGAAGATCATCCTGTAAGCCTGGGTCAGAGTTTAGAAGCCAATGTGCAAGTGGGAGTCAATGCTGAAAGACCAGCCCACATTGGGTGGTCAGTGCTAAAAAGGCGGCCCTTGAGTAGTAGTTAGCTGCAGGTCAGGAGTGGCTTGTGGCCTCTGCTGCCCCTCCTACCTGGTTGGGTCCCGGCTTACCATGGAGTCCCCAATGTAGCGTGTCAGACACAGGAACACATCCCCATTGGCCTGGAAGTGGCGTGTGGCATAGACGTCCTCAGCCTCAGGGATGTCCGTGCGCCTTTCAAAGCGGCCCCCAAACCAGTGGAAGAGCACTGGCCGCTGTGAGGCCGAGGCCAACAGCAGATGAGGCCGGCCGTCCAGCTCAAGGACCTCAGCATCTGTGTCCCGGTGCCAGGCATGGAGGCTCTGGCGTGGGTAAAAGCCAGGCCCATCGCGGCACAGCAGTGTGGTGCTGCCTGCCTTGGAGGCATCGGCCACCACAAAGCAGGGCTGCCCATCTAGCCACAGGAGCTCGGCATCATTGGGCCGCAGCAGCCGCTTCGGGGCAAGGGCCTGAGTGGGGGCCAGGCGCAGGCCAGGGCTGGGTCGGGACCACAGCTGCGAGCCTCCCCACAGGCGGGCAGCCAGCACGAAGAGGCGAAGGCCCAACACCAGAGGCTTACAGGACACCACCGAGGGTGCTGTAGGGGAGTCACAGAGCAAGAGGCAGGTCAGGCCAGCTGGGCAGGGTAAGCCTGAGGCAGGCTACTAAGCAGGCAGAAACATGGGAGGGGGGCTCACCGGACAGCTCTTCCTCCGGCCGGAAGCGCTGCAGGCTGTAGTCCCAGGTGAGGATCAGGCAGCGGCCAGCAAAGGGCTGTGCCAGGATGACGTGGGGTTCTCCCTGGTATGAGAAAGGCTCCACACCCAGTGCCGACTCTCCAACTGTCTGGAACCAGGACAACTCTGGGGGTGGCAGGAGAGAGTCAGGTGGGCCCAGGGGACCCCAAGTGTCCTCATTGCTGAGCCTCGGTTTGTGCATCCCTGAAATGAGGACCATCACGGTGTTCATCTCATAGGGACATAGAGAGGAATCTCTTTAATTTATAGCTATATTAACTCAAACCAACATGAAAATGCTTTATTCTTTAAGCTTTGTGGCATCAAATACTTGCTTAGAAACAACATGTTTATCAATTCATTTAACTTCACAAAATCCCTATGAGGTACGTTCTGTTATTCCATCCATTTTACAGATGTGCAGACTAAGGCTAAGAGACACAAGCAGCCAATTGTCCAGCAAAATCCATCCTTCCCATCTCCCATGAAATAGGATTGGAGCTGGACACAAATCTGCTCAGCCAGAGGCCACATTATCCCAGCGATCCCCCAGCGTCCCCCCACCGAAAGTTAGGTGTGACCACGTCCAGACCAAGCTCCCCACGGAAGAGCAGCAGAGTGGTAGGTGTAATGCCTGCCTCAGGTGTGTGAAGGCGGCTCATCCTGGACTTGGTCTCCTTCCCTTCTCCCCAGGAACTGGTAGATAGACCTGCCACAAGTTGGTGTCAACCATGAAAACCAGGACAACATCCAGGGGCTGCTCCACCTGCCTGGAGTGTATAACTCAGACCCTCCGTCTTCTTTAACTCATGGCATTTTGAATCTCTTTGTTACACCTTAACCTTTACGGTAACAATGTACCCGGGTCACCCAGCATAGTGGTGGTAGAGTAGAGCAGTCGGTGCCAGGTCGTATTAATATTACTTCACTCTGTGTGCTAGGCCCTGTTTCTAGGTGCCAGGGTTGAAGCAATGACCCAAACTACCAAGGATGCCCACCCAAAGAGGGGTCTTTTAAAATGTCCATCAAATTATCACTCCCTGTTCAAAACACACCACAGCTTCCCACAACCTTCAGGGGGAAATCCGTCTCTTTTCTGTTGCTTTCAATGTCCTGTACATTGAGGCTCCTGCACCTTTGACCTCCTCTGTGTTCTTGCCTTCACTCACTCCCCCAAGCCAGACCTGCCTTCTTTTGATCCTCAAGCGTGACGACTCTATGCTGCCTCAGGACCGTTGCACATCAGTCCCCTCTCTCTACAATGCTCTTCCCATTGTACTTCACTCAGCTGCCTCCAGATCTAACGCCATCTCTTCAGAGAAGACTTCTCAGATGCCCCGTGTAAGGTAGGAACCCCCCTTAACTTCCCCATCACTCCCCGTGTTTATCACAACACGTAGCGTACATTTATTTGTGCAGTGTTTTATTTAATGTCTATCTCCCCCCACCAGGACTGTGAGGCCGGAGCCCAGGGCTATCTTGGTCACCCAGTGTACCCATTGCCTCTCACTGGGCTGGGCACAGAGTGGACATTGGTGAATATTTGCCGACTAACTTAATAAAGAATGACACTTAAGTTAAATACTCTTGTTCTATGAATGCCACAGACCTAAAATATGTCACACTTAGATGATGATGAATATAATAATAGTTAGTATTATATTAATAGCCTTCCAATTTCAACTCAAATGTCCACTCCTTCAGGAGTGTCTGGCCCTTGCTCTGGCTCTGGGCCCCCACGGCCCTGCAGGCTCCCCACCTCCCAGCCCTGACCGCTGTGTGCCGCCCCCAACCTGGCCCTGGTCCTTCTGAGCTATCAGTCTCTGCTTTCCTCCGGACTGTGGACTCCGTGGGGACTAGACGCAGGACTGTCTTCATCACTGCTGTGCCCTCTGCCTTGTCCAGTACTCATAATGGTACAAAAATATATTTATGAAAAGGCAAAATGATCATAGGATGCACTTTAGAAATGGCCATTTTTATATTAGTAACAGCAATAAAAAGAGCGGACATTTATAAGGGCCTCCCATCCCAGGCCCTGTGCCAAATGCTCTGCGATTGTGGACGCATCACTGAATTCTCACAGCAATCCTGTTTCACTGTTTATTGCTTCCATTTTACAGAGAGAAACTGAGGCTCAGGGTTGTGACGCTGTTCCCTCAGAGTCTCACAGCCAGGAAATGGCAGGAAGCAGGAAGTGAGGTGAACCCCTCAGCCCTGGCCACTGTCCCCCTGATATCCCACCTTCTTCTGGGAACCCCTGTGGTCCCCCTCCCACCCCACAGGGAAAGCCCCCACCTATGGCTCTGCACTTGAACGTCTTGGGGTCGAGGTGGTGGAGCTGCATGTGGGCCAGGGCTGTGGGGCCGGCGCAGGCCCCAGTCCCCACGCTGGCGTTCACGCTGGGCATCCACTGCAGCAGCCAGAGGACACGGCAGTCACACTGGAACGGGTTCCCACGGAGGTCCCTGGGGCAAGAGGCCGGGAGGGGCTGCGACCCGGCTTCCACCCCTTGGAGGCCAGGCTCCCCACACCCTCCCCAGGCAAGAGTTCAGGATGGAGCCCCATGGGTGGTATGAAAAATATGAACCAATCCAGCTGTACACAGTGTGCCCACCAAAGGTGGCCACAGATATCCCCTCCCTTCTCAAACATTCACACCACCCGCACCCAGTCTCCTTGAGCCTCACACATGAGTCAGGGTCTCCAGGCCTCGGAACAGGAATCTGGGGAGGGTCTCAAGATGGTTATTGGCCAGACTCCTGGTGGAAGGAGAGAAAGAGGAGGGACTGTCAGCAGCTACCAGGACACCCTGGGTCTGGGTGGCGGAGTGTGGGGTGCCTGTCAGGGTGGGCTGGGGCAGTGGAGGAGTGAGGCCTAGAAGGCACATACAGGTGCGTGAGTGAGCGAAGTCCTCTGAGAGCATTCTTAGAGATGGAGCCAATCTCATTGTCCTCGATGAAGCTGTGGAGGGAAGGGGAGTGAGGGGGAGTTTCTTGTTGTGGTCCCACAGTTTTTAGGGGAACTCACCCCATGGAAGCCATATGCCACTGGAATGTGCTGAATTCTCCCCCTACACTTGGCATAATCTCAGGGTAAGCCTTCCCCAAAATGTCTCACTGAGGTCCCACTCTACAATCCTGGGAGCCAAGAGCCTGACCCTGTGGCCACTGCCAGCCTCACAATGAATGCTGCTGCCGCCATCACCACCCATGTGCCACTACGCTCACCAATACCAGCACTAGCACTGGTTGCACCACCAGCATTCCCACCATTATCCCTTAGTACCAATACCCATGCCTCTACCATCACCATTAACGCCAGTACTAATAAGTGCCATTATCACCAACACCATACTGTGCCACCACTGTCACCAACACTGCCACCCTCCTCACCAACACCAGCATCACCACCCACTCCCATCATCAACACCAGCACCAACTCTATCATTACCAACCTGGCACCAGCAACCCTAACAGCTTTGCCAACAACACAGCCCTCGTGATCATTACTGAGATGGCTGCTGCCGTCATCATCAGCATTGCCACCGTGATCTCAAGCACCAGCACCAGCAGCAGCATTGCCAACACCAACAATGTCACCACTGTCCCCAACAGTCCCCTCTTCACCCATCCCTAGCACCACTACTGCCACAATTTGTATCCACAACAACACTTCCACCATCACCACCAAACCTAGTACCAACAACATCTTCCTGACAGCAACACTAACATCCTACACACAGCCATCATGCACACCAACACTGATGCTAATACTAGAATTACCAATGTTTATTACACTGATAATTATCACTACCAGCAACCCCTCAAATTTCCTCATCTGTGTCACCAACAGCACCGTCACTGTTGGGTCTGCCATTTTTATCAACGTCATCTTCCACTCGATTGTTCTCAATAATGTCACCACTTCCTTGTGAGCAGCAGCAGCAGCAGCAGCAGGGTCATCTTTATCACCATCCTCTTCAACACCAACATCAACACCATTACTAACATGGTCATACTGTCATCACCACCGCCACCGTCACCACCATCACTACCACACTAACTCAGAGTTGTTTCCTGTTAATCTGAAACATTTTCTGTCTCTGGCCTCTTTGCACCGTCCCTGGACTTCTATAAGTCAGGTAGGGCCAGAAACAGTCTCGGGTTATCCAGGCTCTTTGTGGGTCTTTAAGCAGAGAGCAGTGAGAGGAGCAGGCTGAGATTACACGGTTGAGCAGAGGCCCTGACCCCACCCAAGAGTCTAGGCCCCTTGCCCCTCAAGGAGGGATTGACCCTTGTCCAGACACTTCCTCCCCAGGGCAACAAGCTCCAATGTCCCCTTACTCTGGGAGCCACAGAGGGGCCCCTCCTTCCTCTCTCAGGTCCCCATTCTGGTCCCATCCCCTGTCCTCACTCACAGATACTGCAGGTGGGACAGGCCCGCAAATGCATCGTCCTCAATCACGGAGAAGGTGTTGAATGTGAGGAGGCTGGCGAGAGAGCAAGAAAGAAAATGTTTGAGAGTTGCTGCCCCCTATCTGACATTTTAAATTGCCCCCACCCTCAGCCCACCTGGGCACACCCACACCCACACCCACTCACATGCATGCATTCGATGTGAGTAAATGTGTGTATACAAATGCTTTCACAGACATACACATAGTGCGCATCCAGCCCCACATGTACATGCATGAACACACACTCCCTTGAGCTCCTTGTTGGCTCTGCTGGGCCCCACTTACAGCAGGTGCAGCGATGGCACCCTCAGGAAGCTGCCGGTCTTCAGCTGGGTAGCTCCAGTCCTAACAAGTGAGCTGGTGGCGTGGACAATGTGGGTGAGGAGAAAACCACTTCAATGCTCCAGCGTCATCCCAGAGCTGTCTCTGTCTGGGGGACCCTGGCATGCCACCCTGGCCCTGGGTGTATTTCCCCTATATCCCAGGGAGACAGACATTTGCCTGCCTCACTTGGCAAGGATCCTGACGGCACCCAGCCCACCCCCTGGCAATCCCTTCTCCTAGGCCCCTAATGCTGCTGCTGCCCTTTGGAATTTTCCTTCTGCTCCCTTTCAAATGCCAGCAGTCCCCTTTTGGGCATCCCAACATCCTTTGCTGCCCACCTTCCAAGATCCTGACAGACCCCTTCTCGGCCCCGTGTCCCAAACCCTGGGGTCCCAGAACTCCCATCCCCACCCTTAGGCCCCCAAAAGGCCTAGCACTCACAGTGACAGCAGGGTCAGGGAGAAGTTCTCGGGCAGGTCCGGGGAGCCTTCACAGAGGGCACTGTCTTTGGAGCAGGAGCAGCTCAGAGGACATTTTCCCTTTGGGGGTCTCCAGGACACCCCCATCCTGGCCT
Organism: Anoura caudifer; assembly: GCA_004027475.1. Lineage (NCBI taxonomy): Eukaryota > Metazoa > Chordata > Mammalia > Chiroptera > Phyllostomidae > Anoura > Anoura caudifer. Next base: position 6,679 of record PVKU01010010.1, on the reverse strand, counting down.
CAGCCAGCAGCAGCAGCAGCAAAATGCCTGCCCCTCCCATGCCCCCTCACCCCCACTGAGGCACCAGCTTCTTCCTGCCCACCCAGTGCTGCCCAGACCTCAGCCACTACATCCCCCATGCCAGGGAGCCCTCCATTCCGCCAGCTGGCACACTCTGCCCGGGCTTCTCGCTTCTCTTTCTGCTCTTTCTTTCAGTCTGTCTTTCTCCCTGTATCTCTTCGGAGTCTAATTTTCTGTTTATATCTCTTTCCTTGTTCTCTCTCTCTCCCTCTCTATTTCTTACTCAGTGAGTTAGTCTATTTCCCACTCTGTCTCGATTTCTGCCTTTGTCTATTTTTCTGTTTCTGTTTCTCTGTCTCTCAGTCTGTTGGCCTCTCTGTGATGTGTGTCTCCTTCTGTCTTTATTTCTTGTCTCCCAACCCCCCTTTCCAGCTCTCTGTATGTTTCTGCCCCTCCTCCCCCACCCCTTCTCCCTAGAGGTTTGGGAAAGGGACTCAATGGGCACCGGGTGAGCCCAAAATGCCGGGTAAGAATGAGGAGGGGGGTCAGAGGCCATAGGAAGAGCAGCGCTGGGGAAGGGACTGAATGGCCCCATGGGAGGGGAGGAGTCTCCAAAGGCTGAAGCTGCCCTGGCCACTCCCTTCTAACCCCCTACCCAGATTCCCCATTCAGGGAGTGAGGAGGATGTCCCCAGGGTGGGGATCATATGGCTCTGCAGTCAGGAAGGGGCTGGGAGGAGAGACCACTGAGAGGCTGGAGTCACCTTAGCTACTTCCAGGCAGCCCCCCACCCGGGCAGCAGGACCCTGTTGGTGGCGCTGTCAAACAGGCTCGGAAGGGCCAGCTCAGGTCCAGCTGCTCCCTCTGGTGGCCACACTCGGCAGGCGTTAGCCTGCCCCAAACCCACCTCTCTTCCCACTTTAAAATTAACCCCTTGAGTGCCCACTGCCTACTAGGGGTGGAGAGTCAACCCAAGAAAAAAATGATAATGCCACCCCCTTCTACAGCATTGACTCTGCACCAGGCCCTGTCCTGAAGGGCAATCTATTAGTTCCTCTGACCCCTCCACAGCCTTCTGGGGTTGATACTATTGTATGGCTTTTTTACAGAGGAACACACTGAGAAGAGAAGTCAGGTAATTTGAGGTTTAGAATACCCAGAAAGGGCAGAGCCAGGGCTGGAGCCCAAGCACCAGCTCCAGGGCCTCTGCACATTCTTTCTTTAGAAATCAGAAGTTGTAGATACTGGTTGTTTTTATTTGGACTAAGCTATTAGCAATTTGGAGAGATTTTGTCCATTAAATAAGAAAAATAAATAAATGGCACTTGTTACCAAACCCCAAATAGTAGTAATAATGCTTGCTGAGCACTTACTGTGTCCCTGTCTCTATATGAATTTACTCAGTCCTCACAACAGCCTCATGTGGGTAGTGTTACTAATTCCCACTTTATAGATGGGGAAACGGAGGCATGAGGAATTTAAATAATGTTTCATGGCACTGGACAGATCTAAACCTAACCACTCACCCCTGCCATTGAGTAAAGTACACAGTCTCTCTCCTCCTGCTGCACACATCCAAAAAACTTGGGAATGAAGGGCTAAAAGTTCAGGCAGGGTCACAAAGATCTTGGTACCAGGTCCAGTTCTCTGTGGATTTAGGCAAATCATTCAGCCTTCCTGATCTTCGGTTTTCCCATCTGTCAAACAGGGCAATCGTGACGCCCACTTCCCAGTGTGTCAAACATTCAGTGAGATGATGGAGGCCATGCTCCCAGCTTGGTGCAGTGCAGGGTGAGCGCCACACAGTGGTCAGTGGACTTGGGGTGGACTCTGGACCCAAACACATGCCTGCATCTAAACAGCTCTGTGATTTGAGCAAGACTCTCAGATCTTGGTTACCTCAGCTATAAATGAGGGATGATGAACTCCTTTCAGGGTTTTTGAAAACATAAAGAACTTAGTGCCAGGGCACAGAGGGGACAGGTAGGCCTAAACCACACCGTATGCCCAGCCCAGCCTGGCAAGGCTCTCACCCCAGCTTACAATGAGAAGGATGACAAGGATGATAATGATAGTCGCTTCCTGTGTGCCAGGCTTTGTTCTAAATGATTTACATAGATCATTTCAGATAATTATTCCAACCTTCCTGTAAGGTAAATACTATTATTATTTCCATTTTACAGAAGAAGAACCTGAGGCACAGAGAGGTTAAGTCATTTGCCCAACATTGCACAGCTAGAAAGTGGCTGAACCACTGTACTCTGAAGCAGCTGGCCCTATGAGGGGAGAAAGTCGAGGATTAACTGGAGCTGGCCAGGTGCCCCCTCCTCACTCACCTCTTTTCTTCTTGTCACCCCTCCCCAGTGCTACATAAACATCAGACTTATCATTAACCAGGGACTGCTGGTGACCTTGGGGCACAGGCCTCGGGTAGGGGTGGGGGCAGAGGCTGAGGGCTCAGACAGACAGGATTGAGGAAGCCTTTCAAAGCCTCCTGGGTCCTCTGAGGCCATGTGCACACATGTATATGCTTGCCAGGGCTATGCCTGTGCCTGAATGTCAGCATGGGCACTGTGTCCTGTGGAGCCTGAGGTCTGGGCCTGCTTCTGACCTCTTTGACTGAAAGGGGGGCAGTTTCTGCCCTTAACCACCAGGGGGACCCTGGGAAAGTTAGCTCTGCTTTGCTCAGCCTAGACTTGCTCTTTCCTAAAATGGAATTAATAATAAAACAATATCCTGTCAGAGACCTCTGAGCCTGGCCTGGGGTTACATGTGTGATCTCAGTGATTTCTCCATTTTATAGGAAGGGAAACTGAGGCACAGAGAGATCACATGGACTGCTCACGTTCACACAACCAGGAGTGGCAGAGTCCTGGTTGTGTCCTGACCCCAGATTTCTCTGTCACCAGTGCTTTCTGACATGGCCTGCCTATAAGGACACAAGCTGTGCTGTCCTCCAGGTGGTCCTAGAGGTCACATGAACTCAGGGAAGGAGAAGTTCAGAGTTAAACACATCAATTCATGTTTGATGTTGTCAATGTGCAAACAAAAGGGTATAGGCCTGTATGTCTGATTGTGTGGCCAGCTGTGTGCTTTGTTTGCCCATGCATGAGGTTGTGATCACAGATGTGTGTGTGTCTGTCTTTGTGGTTGTCTGTTATGTCCTTGACAGAGTTTCTGCTTCTCTGTGCCATGTAAATATGTGTGTGTCAGTGTGCATGTGTACACAGGTTTGTGGGCTTTTACGTCCCTGAGCTTGTATAGGAGTGCCAGCTGTGTGCCTGTATGCCTGCATCTTTGAGTGCATTTGTGTGTGCATATGTGCATTAGTGTGTTTCTGTACCACCATTTGTAAGGATATCTTCATAAGAGTATGTATCTTTGTGACCATTTGTAAGAGAGGATAGTTGTGTGGCTGTGTCTTTGATTGTGCCTCTGTTCAGGTATCCATCTGAATGAATATGAATGTATGCTGTTTAGGTACACAAATGAGTTTGTCTTGTTTTTTTGTGACTGGTGTAAATGGTGTTGGCTGTGTGTGTGTCTTTGGGTTTCTCTCTGTGTTATTCTGTGTAGTTTGTCTGCCTCTCTGTTTGTATGTATATACATACATGCATTTGTATGCTTTTTTGCCTATTTACCTGGGTCTGTGCATTTATGTATGTGTGTGCACACATTCTTGAGGAACTTCACAGTGAGCAGTGGACAATACATACACACACTGAAATGTCTCCCAAACAGCCTTGTGGTGCTTGCTGACCAGGGCTCCAAAGAACACTGGGGTCAGGGGTCAGTGGGCTTCCCAACACTAGGTGTCCTTAGGCCCTGCCTTAACTTAATTTCCAGGGAGCAGCACGGAATATCACTGACACCTCCTAGCTCAGCTTAGAAGCTCTCTGAGGCGGGCCCAAGGCATGTGCGTGTGTGTGTGTGTGTGCGTGTGTGTCTGCAATTCAGTCCTCTTTGCCAGTACCTCCTTTTTCCAGCTTTCCCCACGTGGCTATCTACTGTTCCTCCATCTGAGCGGAGAGAGTTAACCTAGCGGGCCAGGGCGGTCTGGGCTGGGGGCCGCCCCCTGGCCCCCCTCCAGCACCAGCTCCAGTTACAGCTGCTGGTTGGGGAGGGCATGGCTGGGGTGGGGCTGGGAGGGAAGACTGCTGGGGGCGGTGCATCCAGCTCTGGGCCAGGGGGTCCAAAGTGCTCTCCCAGTCACAGCCGGACTTGGGGGCCTGCTTCGATCAGGGGACAGCCTGATTGGGGTGAGCATCCCCCACCCCTCCCCTCTCGGCCTCACCCTTCGTCTGGCTGGGCAGCCTATTTTGGGAGCAGTAGAGGCCAGCCCTGTCTTCCTAGGCAGGCCGGACCCAAAAGGGAAGGGAGTATGGTGGAGACATTGGGGTTCCCCAAGGGGTGGGAGTGTGGGTGTAACTTCTCCCTTCCCTGCTGCTGCCCCGCCGTGGCTGGGTGTGGGTTGTGGACAGTCACATGTTGCGTCACTGTTTGGGGGCACTGGAGGCCTAGTTGAGCGGTAATGTGTGCCTGTGTCTCTACCCCATGTCCTTCTCTAATCATAAGTGGGGAACGGGCTCCATTTCAACCCCACTGTGTATTTGTGTGTGTGTGAGCATGCGCACATGTGTGCATGTGTGTGTCCTTGCCCCTGGCATCTGTCTTTTATCTTATGTCACTTGCCTGGTGCTGTCCGATTGTGAAAGATGTCACCCAGGGGTGGGTGGAGGGAATATTTTTCCCTCTTCTCATTGTTTCCAGAAGAGGAGAAGGGGTGGCCTTTTCCCCAGCAGGGTTGTCCGTGACCCCGAGGAGGCGAAGGAAGGCTGTTGCCATGGTGGCCTGTGCGAGGCAAATTCCTCCAGAGTGAAGTGGGAGATATTTATACTCAGGGTCAGGCAGAGTGGCTGTCAGCGGCCAGAGCGGGAGAGCTGGGATATTTCGGACACAGAGAGGCTGTGGTGTGTGGGCAGGTGGGCCCTTGGGTGGGTCCTGCCTGTCTTGTCCCTTGCAGTGTATCTCTCTGTCCATGTGGGTAGGGTGAGGTCTCCTGCTCTCTACTAGCATTGGTGTGGGGAATCTGTGGCCTTCTGTGGGGAAGCCCAGGCCTGCAGGAGATCCCTGTGGGCTATGTGTATGTATCTCACCCCTATCCCTGCTGCCATGTGACCCCTATTGTATGGGTTGATTTGGAGACATTGTGTCCCATGAAGGAAGGGGTGCCCTTGTTACTCAGAGTGGATGGCAAGGCTTTTGGAATTAAGTCTCAACTGTCTCTGACTTAACCCCTTGGGTTCAGGCAACAATGGTGGGTGGGTGGCTGGATAAGGGTATACATTTTCTCACCCTTGTTGTCCCCCAGGATAATGGCATCTCTCGACCACATCTTGGTTATTTGTGTGGGTCTCCTTGCAATGACTAGTGCAGGTAAGTCTGGGGACACAGCCCATTACCCACCTCAGACCCCAGGGTGGCAGGAGTCAGGAAAACCCTGAAAGAGAATCAAGTTGGAGACTCTAGCCTAAACTGAGTCAGTTGGGGCACCAAGAAATTGGAGTCTAGTAACAGACTAGTATTTGGGGGAGGTGATAGGATGCTCAGGTTGGGCAAAGAACGGACTGGTGGCTGGCTTCCCTAGAATGATGGAATCACAGGCAACCTGTAAAGAGATGGGGAACTGGGACAATTAGATGCCCCCTATCCCACCCAGGGCAGTGCAGAAGGGGTGCTAAGACCCAACAGAGGGTGAGTAGCCTGCTCAGGGTCCAAGTGTTCTTCAATTCTCAGCCCAGGAGGGCTGAGCCCCCAAAAGGGTTTCTTTATGCTCATCCCTGTCCAGGATCCCAGGATCCCAGGATCCCAGGAAGCATCCAACCCCTGATCTCTCTTTCTCTTTTCAGAAGCTCCACAGGAACATGACCCATTCACCTACGGTGAGGGGGGGCGGGCATCTATGTTTGGGAATTGGGGTCAGGGGCTGGGTTTGCCTGTCTTGTCCTCATTCTCTCTCTCTCTCTGTCTCTCTGTCTCTCTCCTCTGATTCTCTCTGCCTCTTTCTGTGTGTCTCTGATCCTGTCTCTCTGATTCTCTCTTTCACCTTTTACCTCTCAGTGTCTTACGGCTCATTCTCTGCTACTTCCTGCCCTTTCCTCTTCCCTGTCCCCCTCATCCTCGCCATCATCCTTCTCTGCTCTTTTATCCTCCGTCCTCCCTGCACTGCCCACCTCCTCCCCTTCCTTCACTCTCATCTCCCTGGTCCACCTCCTCCCTCTTCCCCTATCTGTTCCTTCCTCTGATTGATCTTCTTTCTCTTCTCCTCCTGCCCATCCTTCCTCCTTGTCATCCCCCTCCTGCCCCATTCTGCCCTTCTCCTCTCCTTTCTTCCTCCCCTCCCTGCCCTCACCCTCCTCCCTGCTGCCAATAGACTATCAATCGCTGCGGGTCGGAGGCCTTACCATCGCCGGGATTCTCTTTATTCTGGGAATCCTCATCATCCTCAGTGAGCGCCCCCACTGCCTGCAGCCCTGCTTCTGCCAATTTGCACCCAAGCACCGCCTCGTCCCCGCCCCGCCCCACCCCTCACCGCCCCGCCTCCAACCCCGCCCTGTTTCCGCGCTCCACCCGCGCCCAGTTCTTGCCCCGCCGAGCCCCGCCCCATTCTGCCCCGCTCC
>PVKU01010009.1:0-56188 GCA_004027475.1 Anoura caudifer | reverse complement strand
GAATAAGTGACTCCTTCAGCCCAGGACTAAGGTCCTAGTTGAACCTGAGTGCTTCTCTATCTTTTTGTAGTGAGGCAAGATTTACAAAGATGATCAATCTACCAGCTAGACATTAATTTTCTGGTGCTTTAGGATGCTTTACATTATGGGATAAAATCCATAACAGCCCAGGACTTCCCAGGACTTTGCAAGGGTAGAAGTAAGTGCATTTGTTTTGACTGTAGCAGAGAAAACTATCTAGTGACCCACTGCAGCCAGGAGATAGACACACTCTCCTGGATGAAAAGGAAATGAAATTCTGATTGACTTTTGGGACCCCACTCTTACAAACAGTTCCAAGTTCTCTAGAATCTGAAGGTAGGACAGGAAAACTGGACAGTGCCTTGAGCTGATCTTAGAATAAAAAGGTTCTGATGGCTGAAGAGTAGTTCTAAAGAGCCTGTTGGTATTTGGGGTAAAGTCCTAGAAAAGAAAAATGGGAACAGCTAGTTTCCATTAGTGGAAACAGCTATTTTGTTAAATGAAAAAGAAATGGTTAAAGAGTACTTTTAGGATATTATTATGTGTACTGGGGAAGACAGTGCTATAATTAGTCTTCTCTCTGTCTTGAAGAACCTTGGAGCTAGAGTTCTGTCTCTCAGTGAGTATGTGTGCCTGCACCGTGTGTGTGTGTGTGTGTGTGTGTGTGTGTGTGTGTGTGTGTGTGTGTGTGTTAAATACAACTGCAGGCTGCTGCCAGCACCAAAGGGGCTCATTCATTCAGGTTACATGTATCAAAGTTACATGTTTAATAAAGTTTACTAATTTGTGTTTTTCCACTTTTTACCTTATTCATTTAATAGCACTCATTGTTTTTGTTACATTATGAAATTACAGAAATTTAGAGCTAGGAAATATTACAGAATTTAGCGGTCCTATAACATCAATCACTTGTAAGTTAACTGAAAGCTAGCAAAGTTAAGTTCCCAACTTAACGCAGCTGGTGAGTGAGACATTGAGAGCCAGAGACAAGTCCGGAATCAAGTTTCTTGATTCCTGATGTTCCAAACCTGGTATGAAAGCCAACCTTTTTTCCTTTAGGGGAAGATAATTAACATTTTTGGCAGAATGCTTAAGCAAAATTCTCATAAGTTTTCATTTAAAGTCTACTTATGGAACACCATTTCATTCCCACATAGCTGTCAGTCAAGAGTGAGCTTCAACGAAAATTTTTTTTTAATTTATGACTAATCCAGTAGTTCTCAAATTTTGTTGCATGCTAGAATCACCTGAGGTAGTTTTTAAATTCTCAATGTTCAGATCAAGCCTCATACCAATTAAATCAGAATGTCCAGGAGTGGTAGCCAAGTACCAATATCCAATATCCTTTAAAGACCCTTCCCTAGGGGAGCCCCAATGTACAGCAAACCACTAATGCAGCCTAACAACGATGGTTTCTTTCCTCCCCCCCACCCTGTCCCGACCCTTCGTGTGTGTGTGTGTGTGTGTGTGTGTGTGTGTGTGTTTGTCTCTAACTCTCTCAAATAAATATCGAATTTAGTCTACTAGAGGCTTTTTCCATTGTATGGATTAACTACTTTTCTAAATTTTATCCTTCTTTGCATTATCTCCCAAAGTTAAATAATATGCCTAGATACTCTAAAAAATAATAACTATTCAAGACCTACAATACATGCCTTAAAGTCTTCATATTTACATTAAGAAAATCCAAGAGAATCTAGTTACTCTGGATAAATAAAATCACAATTTACTGCCAGAAAAATAATCTTTGATTAACACCAAATAACTATTTAACTAAGCACTTTACATTTCTTCCATAACTGTGGGAGCATTTGCTTGCTCTTCATTATATAATTATTGAACTGCTAATGCCTTTATAAGCTTTAATCACTGTTTTTGGCCTCTTCCCATCCATGGCTGTAGCTCTAATTGAGTTTACTAAGGAAGTAAATTATGCAATTGTCCATAATAAGATTAGCCAATTTCCATACTTCCAAAACAGCTAGTCACATACTACAATATTTGGCAGAAAATATGAGAAAAATCCCCATTATAGGAAATCTTATTTTTCGGTCTGATTATGTTTCTAAATTTTTTTTCTATGCATTAACTAACTTGCAAGAATAAATTATATGCTTAAAGTTTTATATAAAAACAGCCAAAACTAATGTTACTGATAGAGCAGAAAGAGATATTTATTGAACTTCTAATATATACCAGGCTCTAACTGCTCGAGCACTTTATACTTCCTATCCAATCTTCATAAAAATTTTGAGACTATATTTATTTTATAGTGAGGTAAACTGAGACTCTGTAAGATTAAGCAACATACCCAAAGCAATTTGGCTGAGAGATAACAGAGTCAGGATTTATATCGTCAAAGAATAATATAAGGCCACTAGATCCCTCATGGTTATGAAATACAAGTCTATTGATTTTCCAGGCAAGGGAACATAAGCCAGTAAGGAATTACTGAGTAGTTCACTAAAGGAAAAAAGTAAAGGTCTTAATTGCTAAAGAGGAGTTCATAATGTTTATTCTAGTTAAGCATTGAAAATTAGCCTTCTGGATAAAATCAAATAAATAAATATTGTCTGTATATAGTTTGTTAAAACAAATTCCAACTCCTCCAAAAGACTTGCATTAGAAAGTATATATATAATTTTTTAATTCTCAAAATTCAATAATAATCCAATTATTAAAAATTCGACAAAATATTTGAAACAAAATTTCTCCAAAGAATATGTATGGATGACAAATAAGCGCATGTAACATGCTCGTTATAATTAGTCTGTAGAGAAATGCAAATTACAACCATAATCAGCTATCACTGAAAACCTATCAGAGTGACTAAAATTCAAAATATTAACAACTGCTGGCAAGGATGCACAGCCACTAGAACTCTTTTAAATCGATAAGGATGAAAATAGTACAGATGTCTAATCCCTTTAGACAAGCAAGTCTAAAGCTTTCTCATTCAGTTTGTACAACACTCACTGTCTATACAGTGCCATGTGCTATTATTACAACTGGAAGAGTATTTTCAAATGTATCTTTTGAGGACCTCAAGACAAGGAAGAAACTGGTGCTCAAAGCAATAGAAACCAATATTCCCAGCCTTTCCTAGTAGATTTGCATACCAACAAACAGCTAAATGAGAGGATAATTCATCTTAGACATTTCCAATATAAAAAAATTGCAACCCAAAGTGGCATACAATCCTGTCCCAGGTGGCATCCTCCTTTCTCCAATGCCCACAATGTGGAGTAACATTAGCACGGTATAAATCTACCAAAGTGATGCAGACACTGGCCAACAGTGTCCGCGTCATTATGGATGAAATGAGACATTCACACGGACTGCTGAGTCCGGTGGAGGAAAAGGGACAGCATGGCTTTTCTCTCAAGGGGAGCAAAAGCCTTGGCCCTCGCCATGACCGGCCTTTATTGGGTTTCCTCGCATATTGCATGATGGTCCTCATGTACTATGCACGAGTTCGCTTTAGGTGGTTACCTTTTACAGACAACAAAGGAGCCAAGCTGCTAATCACATCACAGAAGAAGGATATTTGCAAATGAAAAAGGGAAAAGGTCAAACCGGTTACACTCATCCTAGGAAGGTTTAGCATGGATTTTAGGAAGTTACAGTAAGCACTTGCTGTCTCAATTCAGGGTGAGGGAGTTTTTAGCAAAAGCAAGTCTCACAGCAGTTTAAGCACATTGCAAACCTGGTTCCCCACAGGAGAACCTATCCATGGGCGTGGGTCCTGCGCATCTCAGAGTGGGAGCTGGGCCCACACCACGCAGAACGGTCTCCTACACCAAGGAACATGCACACAGCTTGAAATTTTGAAGCCAAGCCTTGCAAAACATTTTTCACTAATCAATTTGTCAAGTGAAAAGTATTATTAGTTGTTTTCTGTCATGTGGTGCCATAAGCAGTATTTCATGATCTATGGATTACAGAGAAGCTATTACCCTTTGTAAGAGGTATTCATGTCATATTTATAAGGATTAAAGCAGCATTAGAAACATACCTTAATTTTTTTTGACCATTGTAATTAATTTTAATTTTTTTCATAAAACTAGTAGCTAACTATTATCAACCTCAAAGGTGTAATCTTTAAGGATAAAGTTATTAATGGTGGGATAATCAGAAATTAATTTTCATGAGTGAATCTTATCATAATTGCATCTGGTAACATTTTTAGTAGAATATTCTAATAGAAACCACTCTGGTATTCCAGAAGGATAACAAATTCAGGTTAATTAAATTTCCTGGAAGAATTATGGCCTTGCCGAATCAAACAAATTGTTACTTATATAAAGAGTTTGTTCTAAAACTGACAGTAACCAGAGGGGAGGAGAGAAAGGGATAAAGCGGGGAAGAGGGGAAGGGCCTCAAGGAACATGTGTAAAGGACACATGGACAAAGCCAAAGGGGGGTAGGATTGAGGGTGGGAGGCAGGGAGGGGTTGGGGGAAAATTGAGACAACTATATTTGAACAACAATGAAAAAAATAAAAGAAAAAAAGTTTCTTTTAAATCATTACTTTCCAAGATATGTTGGTGTGTTTTTATCATGAAACTAATAAAAGTGATCAAAAAAAAAAGTTTATTCTAGAATGTTCAAAAAAATAAGAGATAGAAGTTTAATAATTTAAAAGTTAATAAATTAAAATGTAAATAAGTAGTCCTATTAGCCGGCATCAATTCAAATATCAGGTTATCTGTTTTAGATAATTTAAAATAAAATTAAAAGTAAATTGAACCTTGTCCCTAAGGGGGAAGTCTTTGAAACAAAATAAAAATAAAAAGGAAAAATTCTCTTGAAAGGAAAAATAAAACATGAACAAATTTAAAAAGTGATGGTAATGAAATCCGGGGTCTGCAATCCGGGCACTTCAACAGCGCTGCTCCACGCAGAACTCAGAAGGGCTAGGGCCCCGGTACCAGCAGAAAAGACTTAAACGTCAGGCCAAACCAACATGCTTCCAAGGGAGGGGTTGTTAAGAAAGGTTTCCAAGATCAAAACAAAGAGGTCAAACTATTATTTCTGCTGAGGCACTGAGTCAAGAGCTGTAGCAGTAATTAAAACCACTGAGACCCCAAAGTCAAAGGTGGAGATAGGGCAGGAAAGAATAGGAAGCAAGCAAAACGCTCCAGGTCGGGCATGGAATAGGAAAAGCCACTTGGGTGCTGAATACAGGCTGTCCAGGGTGAATCTCAAGATGCAGTTCATTTGCTAACAAATCCTTTACCTGCAGAGTAACCATATATGGTATTTTGCCACATATAATGCGCCCCCATGTTTCTGGCCCAAACTTTCAGGAAAAAAAATCCTGCATTTTAATTTTTAATTCAATTGTTTAGTAATTTATATTTAGACACTTGTTTTTGGTATTATAAAGGAATTTTAGCATTTATTTTTGAACATATTATGGTACAAGAAATTTTGTGTAACAAATAATTATAAAACACATGAACAAATACAAGGTATTTCAGGTATTACCCATGTATAATGTGCATCCTTATTTTTCCCTCACAAATTTGGGCAAAAAAGTATGCATTATACATTGCAAAATATGGTAATTAACTATCCCGGCCAGAACTCCTTTAAGAGAAATGGGGTTTAAAAAATAATAAAAATTACATAAATTTTTAAAATACTATTGACCAACAAATTATTTCCATTATATTATTAGACTATTTAAATAACACATAGTTATTTAAATAATACTATCCAAATACTAGTTTTGAAAGTAAAATTTAAATTGATTTGCAAAGAAATTCTTCACAGGTTTAAATTCCTAAAACCTATTTGATAATGGACAGCAAAAAGGAAAAATGCATATCAACATGTTGTAGTACTTTCTAGAATTCGAATTTAGCTACAACACAAAAAAATTTGTGATTCCTTGTTTGTGTTTTAAAATGTTGAATTTTTCATGGGATTTATGATAGCATTGATGATAATGTCAGCTTTATATTGTTTCAGCTTTGTCCGAAGTTTTAATTTCTATGAATTAGATGACAATATCAATTCTTTATAGAAATAAACAAATCATTTTCTATTTGAAGTATCTCATGGCAGGACATAAAACTGACATTATTTAACTGATTACAAAGTTCTTCTGCCAGTAGGGCTGGCACACAAACAGCACTGCTTCCTTGGTGTAAAATAAAACCGAATCAAAAAGGAACAAAACTAATTTCAAAGAGTAGTTGTTTGCTACAAACAAAGTGTTTGCTACAAACAAAGGCACAGTCTGCACATTCTGACCCTTAGGAATAATGTTCTTAAAGAAGCTATTAATTCTCTTAAGGGAACTATTAATGACTTTATGCCTTCGGGTTCTCACTGGTCAGTCGTAGCGCTCTGCCTGTGCCCCTGTGCCCCGCCTTGTGGGTAGGTGGGTACATGTCCACCAACATTATGTGTAACTATCCCTTGGCGATCAAATAGTCACTGCTTAGTTTGTCATTTTTAATGTACTTTTGATAAGTGGCAACACTGCTGAAAGGAGGTTTTCATATCCACCTAAACTAAAATCCCCATGTCCCCAAATCCCCATTTCCTCCCCATTTCACTGACCCAAGTCATTGATGATGATTTCCCGAATGTCACAGGCCATGCTGTGGGCCACAGCACAGTGCACTGGCACCTGAAGAGGCTACCTCATGTCACTACATGAAACCAGAGGCTACCTCATGTCACTACATGAAACATGAACTCTTCCCATTTCACGTCCTAGTGCACTCTGTTTTATTGACAAGTCCTGCCTGCTGTCCTTTAAGGTGTCAGATATATTGTATCCAGAAAGGGTCAGGTATTGCTGGCTATCTTATCTTTCAGATTTAAGTATAATCCCTGATAATGAGACCTCGGATCACTGCACAAGTATCTCATAAAACCGTGTTAGAAGCTGAAAGTACAAAGTGAGATATACAAACACATCCTAGTTTACCTTAATGCAAATACTAACAATATAATTGGAGAGAAAGCAAGTACTACAGATGGAGACTGGGACTGGCATTCTTACATGGGGCCTGTCAGACTTGCTTGGTAGTCTGCAAGAAATCATCCTACCATATGTCCACTACTCAACCCAGCGAAAGTTGCCATATGCACCCTGCCAAGGCTAAGCCTCTACTTTATGAAGAAAAGCCGTCTTGTGCCCAGAGATACGTATGTGGATGGGGCCACTCAGTCTGACAGTCCAAGTCTTACTCTGTCCAGAAATTTAAGAAATTTCCTCCAAACTCAGTATTACGAAGGAGGAAGTAAGTGAAGATAGTAGCAGAAACTCGGGAACTACTACCTAGATATGTTGGCCAACTGTTATAATCAATTATCTTTGGCAATACTTCTAAATTTATAACCTAGAAAAACGTTTCCTGAAACACTTCAAGAGAGTAAGTATGCTCTTACTTGAACAATTACCACCTGTTAGGTAAAAATTAACAATAGTCTTTATTCTGTTAAAACAAAGGCATTTGACACAAACCCCCCAATGCCAATACATAGTGTAATTTTGGAAAACCACAGTTCTCACCAACAAAAAACCCTTAACTCCTAATCTTATAAGAGCCTATAGTAAGGTTTTAACTCACATTACTTACCTAGATAAAGAGTTCATCAAGGTAACTAACTAAAGTGGATCTGTAACCATGTTTTTTAACAGGCTTAATTCATTTCATTTTTTCCTGTATAAAATTATGTGCCTTGTGTAACCATGTTGTTTTAAACCGAAAAGGTAATGTTCCAAAATTATGTGTTTATTCAATAACAATGTGATAAATTCCCATCTTATACAAGACCCATGCTAAGGGTTTCAGGTATACACTGATGATAATATATTATTTTATTCATGAGAAGTTTATAATCACCTTAAGCATTTCTAACAGCACTTGAAATCAGCCAGAACCCTGCTATCACATAAATTTTTCTGGTAGGCCTCATAATAAATGTGATCCATTGAGCAATATATATGACTAGTGAACAATCTAAAAGTAAAATTAAGACTACAATTCCATTCACAATAAAATAAAAAAGAATAAAAGGCTTAGGAGTAAATTTAACCAAAAAAACTACAATACTTGTACACAGAAAATTACAAAACTTTGCTGCAGGAAAATAAAGATGTTCATGGATAGAAAGACTCATTATTGTTGAGACTGCAATTCTTCCCACATTGATCTTTGGAGTCAAAGCAATCTCATCAAAATTCCAGCAGCCTCTTCGGTAGCAATTTGCAAGCAGATCCTAAAATGTATATAGAAATGAAAAGCTGGAATAGCCCAAACAATTTTGAAAATGAAAAACAATGTTGTAGGTCTTTCAGTTTTCAATTTCAAACTTACTATGAAGTTATAGTGTGATACTGGTATAAGGATAGACACATGGAGATCAACCAAGCAAAATTAAGAGTCCAGAAAAAAGAAAACACCTGGTACTTACAGTCAACAACCTGCTTAAACACCTAGCGTATACAGACTCACACGTAAATGTTCTTAGTAGTATTATTCATCACTGCCCAAAACTAGAAACAATCTAAATGTCCATCAGTGGGGAAATGATGAGCAAACTGTGCTATATCCATTAAAATGGTATACCCTCAGCATTATGAAAGAAAAAATTGCTGACATATGCTACATCACACACAAACCTCGAAAACATTATGCAAAGTGGAAGAAGTCACACACATTGTATGGTTCCACTTACAAGAAATGTCCAGAAAGAGAAAATTTATAAAAACAGAAAGTAGATCAGTGATTGCCTGAGGTTGAGGGTGGGAAGGGGACATGTAAATGGACATGAGGGATCTTATCGGGACTACAAAATTCTAAAAATGATTTTTTTGGTAACGGTCGCACTACTCAGTAAAGTTAGTAAAGATCATTGAAGTATATACTTGAAGTTGATAAATTTTGTGACATGGAAAAATATATCAATAAAGTTGTTTTTAAAAATGAGGGATGGTAAATACATCTTTAAATGGCTAGTAGGTGGGGGGGTAGCAGTTGATAACATCTGATATTTTACATTGTGCTCCATAATACATTCCAAATCTAAAGCATGTCCGGATCGTTATTACACCCACAGGAGAGAATGGGCGTGTGCTTGCTACTCCAACCACGCGATGGCAACAATGAAAGCATTGAGTAACAGGCAGAAGACTGGATTCACCCTGCAGCTCACCCAGAAATGTCCAAGGCTGTGAAATAAGAGAAAGGAAGAAGACGCTCTCAACAGTGAATGTTAGATGAGATGGACTGGAGAATAAAAGCATTCCCAGGTGCTTTTAAAGAGTTCGTGACCTTTCCAATTTCAGTCTGTTAGAAATTGAATGCCGTTCAACTGCATCCCTACTAAAACGTACAGTACCCAAATAGTATAACCCCTTGAAGAGCTATTAGAATGTGTTGGGCTGATCTCAAACTTAAGAATGGTTCAGTAAAGTGAGAAATGATTTGTGCTTAGAAAGTGGATCCACAATAAAACATTTTCTTCTTTCTAAATGTGTACAGTAAAAGCTTTCTTAACACATCTATTTCACTCTTGAAAACAAAGCAAGCTCATACGCCCATGGAGTGCTAAGCGCTCAGAGTCCACAGTTCTCGCACGTAAACCTGGGCATGTCTGCTCCCATAAACTGTGTCCCCTTCTACCCGAAGTCTGCTGTTTACTCTCAAGTCATTATTGTAATTATATTATTTCATTAAATATTACCAGTGATGTCCATAAAGCGGTGGAGTAAAACCTCCAAAAAGCCTCTTCTTCAAAACAATGAGAATACTGACCGAAAAAAGTATCAGAATTAAGTTTTCCAGAACTCTGAAAATTAACTAAACATGCGCAGACATCCAAGGAGTGTTTATTTGAAAAAAAAAAAAATGTTGAATCACAGTAAGAACATGTTTTGTGGCATTTTAACTTGCCATATTCTTCTCTCCCAAACCCTCACTCCTAGCTATGCACATAAGTAGGGTTTAAAAAAATAAAAAGCAGCAACCTAGAAGCATATGGAAGAGGCAGAATGGTCTGGAGCTCTGTCAACCCCATTCTCAGAGAGGTGGCATATTTGGCCTAATTTGGCCTATCTCAGGGCTTCCTTGAAGATCTCACTCACAAGCTTTATTGACCAGCCTCAGAGCTTGCTTACCCTGTGCAAACAGTCTTTTCCCCAGAAGCATAAATCAAAATAATCAGAGGAAATTGTTTAACATTGCAGTTGTTTGGGGTGGTGAATTAGACTTGGGGCAAACAATAGACTAACCAAAAAGTTTCAAAGGAAAAGCCAGGGTGGAGACTTCCCCAGGGGGCTTTGAAAAGTGACATGTTCCTGAGAATCTAGAAAGTCATGTGCTTGGGTAGGTCATGCCTATGCCCTGAACTTCTGCTGTAATTACTGCCAAAACCACATCACTTAACACTTAATTATAAGGTGGCGCATATGACTTTGATTGTAGGTTTCTTTCATCTCCCCAACATTATACTAACAGCTAACTTTTACAGAGCACTGTGAGCCAGGCACTGTTTTAAGTCCTTTAGATGTGTTGGCTCATTTAATTCCCATAAATTAAATACTATCATTACCCCATTTTACAGAGGAGAAAACTGAGACTTAGACTGCTTAAACCCCCAAGGTCAAATAGTTAACTAAATGGTAGAACTGGGATTCAAATACCTACCTTTCAGCTCAAGGGGTCATGCTCCTAAATACCAATTAATATCATCTCTAGCTTGGCCTCTAGCTTGTAGCAAAGGCAAAGCCTTTGGAGTCAAAACTTGTAGACATGCCACCTTCTAATTTAGGAAAATTACTTAATTTCTATGAGTCTTCTATGAGTTTTCTATTCTTTAAAATCAATCTGATAATACTATTTCATTAGGATTATTATGAATATGAGACAACAGTGTATATAGAAATACACTTTATATACTGAAAAATGCTAATAAAAATACTTGCTAATTAGATATGCAGGTGGGGGAAATGCAAGAAGAAGAGCATGGTAGAGCCGAGTCAACAAACCTGGGTTTGATCCTGACTTGAACAATTGCTACCTCTGATACCTTGAGCAAAGCACTTTACCTTCATGGGTCTTAGTGTTAACATCTATAAAATAGGCATTATACACATTTTCTGGATTCTGAGGATTAAACAGAGAAAGTAAACCAAACACCCGACAAATGCAGTAAACTCAAAAAGCATCATTTCCTTTCCTGCTCCCTTTCATCACTATAAAACAATTCTCCATTTCCATTCACTTAACTCAGCTTCATTTTGCTTCATAACTCTCGTCAGTCTCTGGCATATTATATATTGATTTCTTTCTTATCTATCATTCCTATCCAAATTGCAAACTCCTTCAGGTCGAGGACTTGTCATTTTTTTTACTACTATATTCCCAGCAGCACTTGGAAAATAATGGATGCTCAATAAACACTGGTTGAAGAACTTAGAGTCATCTACCATTATCATTCTTGAGGTCAGGGTCAATAGCACTGTAACCACTTAACAAAATGGGGTAAATGTTTATTGAGCATCTTTAAAGTGTATAATATGCTCCCAATCCAGTTCTCAAAGATTAATCTCCAGACTACCTGTATCAGAATCATCTTGGCTAACCATTACATCAGAACTGTGGAATCAAAATGGTGATGTCCCAGAAATTTATTTTTTAAGCATAATTCACTTCTTTCTTCTTTCTTTCTTTCTTTCTTCCTTCCTTTCTTTTAATATAGATTTTTGTTTATTGAAAATTAAAAACTCTATTACTTGACACAAAATTGTGTTATACTTTGGGTCAAGAAAATATAAGGGTTTTAATTTTAAATTCAAAGATTCTAAAACTAAATTTACTTTCCTAACTTTGTGCTCATACATTAAGGCCAACAAAATATTTATTTTCTATTTACCATATATTTAATGTCTACATATGGTTTCTGGCCCATCACATTTGTTGTAATTTTTATGAAATTATTTTTCTAATTTTTTTCCTTACTTCATTGTTTAGAATACATCTTTGGATCATTTTGAATTTATTAGAGTTGAAAATTCTGGTCAGCTAACAGGGTATCATTTAACAGATACCTAGGAAATCATCCACATGTTACAAAGATGAACTTTCATATAGCATTTAAGTGACTGCTTCGTCATCATTCTAAATTATTTTTTATCTGTAGATCAACACCAGGTTAAATATGGTAATAATTTCAAAGCTGCCACAGCAATGAAGACCACTCAGCTGCTGGAGAGTTCACTGGCACATACTGAAGCTACTTCACAGCTTAGAAGATGTTTGGAGCTGCTTGCTGCCTACTAGGTCTTCAGCACTAAGCACAATGATGATTGTGCCTCCACTCCTTGTATGTTCTGAAGCTCAAAATTTGAAAATATGGTTCTCTAAGCAGAACACATATTTACTCAACTAAATCTTAAGTATAAATAATTTCACACTCCAGTCCACCTTTTATCTACCTGTTGTTATAAGCTGGGTATAGAGATGAGTGAAAAGACCATGGGAATAAACTCCTTCAAGTTTTTCCAAATAACACCTGCAAGAGCAACCCCAATGAGAAAAGGGTCAAGGGAAGCTTCAGCCTGATTTTTGAGCCAGTTTTTCCCCCTTTTACTCACTGACTATGATCTCCAGAGAACACAGACATGGAAATCTGTGGAGAATTCTGTAACATTGCCAAGTGACTTCTCTGGAATCAATACTTTAGGTACATCAAAAGGAATTAGCAAATGCCAATTTTGAGCTCAGCACTACTATAGGCATTCAATGAAGAGAAGTAGAAGATGTGGACTTCTAATACCGTGGCTGGGGAGAGTGTCATAAATGGCACTATAATGTGTGAAAAGACTGAAATACAGTTCACAGTCAAGAAGTGTTTGAAAATAGACCCTAGATAATAAAGTACAGTAGTTCAGAAAGATTTCAGAGTCAGACTAGCATTTGAATTCTGGCTCTACCATTTAGTAGCTATGGCTTAGTGTCTGTGTCTTCATCTTGCTAAACCAGAATTTCCATATCTATTTAGTCAGGAGAAACCTACTTCCCAGAGAGTTCTTATATAGATTAAAAGCCAGATGCCACATGTACTAAATAGTAATAAGAGTATTAAGAGAAATGATTATTGGGTGTTTGCTGCCTGCTAGGCACTTTTCGAAGTACTAACTCATTTAATTCTCTTACAAAGCCTATGAGGGGTCACAGAGTAGGAAACTGGGATACAGACAGGTTATATAGTGGGCTCAAGGTCACCTAGTAAGGGATAGAGCAGAGAGCTGACTCCAGAGTCATCTACACCCTTAATATTAGTGCCCTTCTGAATTTAATGGTAAGCAAATCAGGGAGGAGGCAAGAGGCAGCTGGTGCAGTAGATGCTTAGTCACACCTCTGGGACACCTAGCTACGATATAAAGAAGTCACTAGTAGAGGCTAAACTTTTTGTTAGGGCATAGATATGAGAAGCCAGAATATCTTTAAGAAAATGGGATATAGAACAATCAATATTCTATTAAGCCACCTATAAGAAAAAGAGGGGGGGGAGTCTTAATTCCTGTGAAAGAACCATTAACTTTAACAACACTATGTGATAAAAATGATGATTTCATACCCACAACAATGCTTGCACATTTACGGTGCTCCCTGCAGTCTAAGTAGTCTTTGTTTCGGTTGCTGTTACTTACATCAAGCAGACCTATCCTCCCCTCACTTGGAAGTCACTTAGGAGCCTCCAGTACCACTACCTTCAGCAGCTTGCCTCACTTCCCCTGGAGGCAGCTGATACCTAAAGGAGAAGGGCGCCCTGGTAAGTGTTATAGCAGCCTTTGATCTCTGTAATGACAGCACTTAGACCCGAATTACAGGCAAATACTTCAGGCTACAATGGTGGGAGCAAAGGTTCCTTTAGGTTTCTTTCTTCCCAGTTATCCAAGGGGAACTTCCCATGAAACAGAATAATGCCTCTGGAGAGATCAGACTACTTTAAGCATGCTTGATCACAGAATGGGAACAATCCCCTAAACCCTGCAATTTAATCAAGCCTCACTAACTACTAAACAACAGACACATGGCTGCGGCTAACTTCACTGTTAAAATCTAATCTTCTAAAATACAGAACATTTTTATCTCAATGTATTCTTTAAAAATGTAGATCCACAGTTCCCATGACAGAGGGCCAGCATAGACAAGAAGAGAAAAGTATAAGATATCATACCATTACATGAACAGACTAAGGAGGCAAGGAAATCAGAAAGGAAAAATTCCTGTGGACTAGGGTACATGTGAAAGATTTTATAGCAATATTTACCTTACTGAGTTGTATAATCTCAGTAAAGCGAGATTATACAACTCATTCAAGGTTATATACCCATACAAACCTGGGAGTTCTGACATCAGAACCGAGGCCTGCTCCATTGTGCTGGACTATCTCACCTGAAAATGGCAGCATCTGAATTGCCTCTGAGTGAGTATAGTATTTACCAAAGTCAAAATGCATTGGGGAATGAATACACTCTATTTATATAAAGCTACCCATATTGCTCTTAGTAAATATTAAACCCAGCTTGTTGTTCTAACCTGATTTTTCTCCCAAAGCCACAGTTTACACGTTAAAATTTATTTTCTAAGTATACTTTACTAAAATCAACAGGTTCAGTTCCTGTGTAAATCTAAGAAACAATCTGACCTCTGAGTGCCACCAACTCAAGGACCCTGACCAAAAAGATCCATATTGGGACCAGCAGGAACACTGCCTGCATGCCCTCAACCTCTCTCCCAACCTCTTTGTTCTGCTTTCCCTCTCTTCCCTGGTAAAAACTTTTGCCTGGCCCCAGCTGGCATGGTTCAGTAGGTTGAGCACCAGCCTGTGAACTGAAGGGTCACAAGTGCCCTGGTCAGGGCACATGCCTGGGTTGCAGGCAGGGCCCCCACTTCGGGGGCCTACAAGAGGTGACTGACGGATGTTTCTCTCTCACATGGATGTTTTCCTCTCTCCCTCCCTCCCTCTCTCTCAAAAAATAAAAAATGCATTAAAAAATTTTTAAAACCTCTGCCTGCACTAAGATGTTAAGTTGTAACTATAATTTAATATCTCTCAGCTAGTAAGTATTCTGTAACAAAGTATTTAATCAACCCTGTGCAGTCAGTTCTCCTGGCAGCTGCAAGATAAGCTGGCACAGGCCATAAACCACAGGTGTCCAGGGAAGGAAGGAATGCAAATGCAAATAGGGAGATAACGCCAGAACAAAGGGAGTGAGCTTGGGAAGAAGCAGCACAGCTCCCCTTTCAGTCCCCTGTCCCCTTGCTTCCAAGAGAAACACCAGGCCCGCACTCCCCCTAGGGGCTTCCCCCTCCCTGATTCCCACCAACTCCCTAAAAGAATCCCTGGCTTGACCAGAGACAATAAGATGGGTTTTTGAGGAAAGGAGTCACCCATCTTCTTGAGATGCCAGCTCTGGAATAAACTCTTTTCCTCACCAACACCTGTCTCACAAGTTTGGTTTTCATTGCCACCGGCAGCTGCACCTAGGTTCAGTTACAAAAAGAAGAATGCAGTGCATTCCGAGAGAAAAAAAGAAAATAAGCAACAAAGGCACAGAAGACCTAAGTAGAGAATTTAGCAGGAGATCAGTTACAAAATATGGGAACCAGGAGAATGTCTCAAGAGAGCAAAATAAAGTGGTAACTTAAGGAAACCAATATGTACAGCGACATGTTTGAAAATGTCATTTGTTGAAAAACTTCCATGTTCCAGGCAAGCGTTATCTCTCTCAACCTTCACATCTTCAGAAACATAAGTATGATTAATGGTGTTGTTATTACTGTTCCTGCTCTGATAGCAAAGCTTCTCTGGACATGGAAATCCCATAGTATTTCTCTCAATGTAGATGCAAAGCAGTAAAGTAAAATGACACCCAGATCTTGGGAACCAGCAGAAGGATCTCTTTTGTTCATAGTTTCCAACCTGACAATAGTCTTCAGAAAGAAATTCTAGACAACAATTATTACATTTTTAAACTACAGAGCTTAACATATCAAATAATACACCATTTTAAAGAACTATCGTTCACAAATCTAGATGTACTTAGCATGCAATCACAAAACTGCATATGAACAAATTGATTTATAAATAGGAAAATGATTAAACAGTATAATTAACACTCAATGGATAAGTACTTAATGAAGTATCTTATTCTAAGAACAGTTTTTGAGGAGAAAAAATAATTATGGTTAGAGTTAAACCAAATTTTGTTCACACTGGGTTTCAGATCCATTCAATGCAACAACTATTTATTTGCAGAAGACCTACTGTGCTAAGCATTTGGCAGAGTCTTGGAAGAATCAGCTCCTCCAACAGGCCCTGTGACACTAGAGTCATGTTTTCAATCTTACGTGCTCCCATCCCCTTCCTCTCCTTGCACAGCTGCTTAGACCAGGGCGTAAACCTGACTCAAGAGCAGATAATCCTTATTCTGCCCAGTAACCTACAATAAATAATGGCCTGGCTCAAAAACAGGAAGTGCAGGAATTCTCTCTTAAAAATAAAGACTAAGGGACTACAGAGAAAACTGCTAGATCGTGATGAAAGCTCAAAGATACAAGTCACGTACAGTCCATGCTAGAACAGTGCGGGCATTATGCCGTCAGACTTCGAGGAAGCTGGTCTGACAGAGAGAACATGAGACGGAAATGAGAGAAGCCGTGCAACCCCAGAGGGAGAGACAGAAAAAGATAAAAACAAAATCCTTGGTTTTTAATGTTTCCCACTTCCATTTCCCAAGAGTCTTGTACATACTTTGGTGCCTGTATTTAAATTTCTGTGTAATTTCACTAGTTGTTCTTACAATAACCTTTTGTTAAGTGCTTTTCAAGACTTTTCTGTTCCACACCAGCAAGATATTCTTGCCTGAGACATCTGCTATGATTTCAGCTGTGAACTATTATTCTAAGGATTCAAAGATGACTTAAGGATGGTTTCTTTTTCTAAAAATCTTGCATCCAGGTGGAAAATAAATACAGGCACATGTTGAAGATAATATAAAGCACACTGTGTAAAAAGAGTACAAAGTACAGCCAAAGGACCAACAAACAATGTTTGGTTCAAATTAGTAGTATCTGAGAAGGCTTCTCCTTTTTTTTTTTTTTTTTCTCTCTTTTTACTGAATTTATTAGGATGACACTGGTTAACAAAATTATACAGGTTTAAGGGGCACAATTCCACAACACATCCTCTGTACACTGTAGGCGGCTTCTTAAAGTAGGGGAAATTTTCACCAGATCTTAAATAATATTAGGTTTTCAAAAGGAAAGGTGGACAAGTACATCCTAGTGCAGAGAAGCAGTGTTAGCAGGCACGCAGTGGCGGAAAAGGGGAACTGCTTTGAAGAGCAATTGTTCTGAAATGAGTTTATGGTGCACATAGAATGGGAGAATTTAAGAGAGATAAAATATGTGGTGCATACCATACAAAGTAGAGATTATTGCGCAGCCCATGATGACTTTTAATCAAAGACATGAGTTCATTAATTTATGTTTCTAAAACACTTAAAGTTCAGTATTCGCTATTCAGTAAATAGACACAGAGGAAGTCCAGGTAAGACACCAGTTATTAGACTAACAGAGCTTTGTAGGCTTGGTCCTAGAGAGATGTCCTAGAAGTGATTTTCTCAACTAAATGTGTAAGCAAGATTCAAGGAAATTAGTTTACCAGGGGACAGTTCCACAGGTCACAGTGGAAAGGATTAGGAAAGAAATCAGTAGCAAGAGAGTAGGCTAAGGGAAGAAGGACAAGGCTAAGCTTAAAGTGTGTGAGAAAATACTTTGTGAATGGCTGCCACGGATGACAGAGTGGAAAAGCATGCTGAAATCAAGCTTCCAGAGGAATTCAGTTGTAAAGTAATTGTAGTGGTTTGTATTTATAGTAAAGAAATAATTTTTCAAGCCACAAAAATTGTCAGTGGGTCATGGTGACTCAGTAGTTCAGCAAGTAATCAGACCCATGAAAACCCAAACACTACACTAGATATTTAGAAAGCATCTTGGCTATATCTCTAAGCCTAGGAAAATTCTTCCATGACTTAACTCTTGTGGAGGGTACTAAAACCAAACTTAAACACACATCAGGTATTTATATTTCTGAAAAGGCACTAATCCTTTCAAAGTGAAAAGCATTACTCTTTCCCCCCTAATAAACCATTATGTATTTTATAAGTGAATTGCAAATACTCTAACAGTCTAAAATTTAAAATATCAACCTAGAGACCATATTATTTATGAAGCAGTCACCGGAAACCATTTGATTTCTTTCTGCTTTTTCCAAGTGGCTTGAACAAATACTTCTATGGTCGTGCTTAATTCACTCAGAAATTATTCAATGAACTGTATTTATATGCTCTAGACTATGGGAAAGTTGGCTGTTGATAAGGAAGATAGTTATTAGAAGAAACATTCCTTTATTGCCACCTAGTTTATCATTTTGCTCTCATTAGCTGAAGCATTGCGTTCTTTCTGGGATGGAGGATAACAGAAAGAGGGTCAATTCCTTTTTCTTTAATTGTTTACATTATTTGGAAAACTGTGTTTGGGACTTGAAAAATTAAACTAGTATGTGATGTAAATTATTAAGAACTGGATGAACAAGGAGAATAATAGACTACTACTTGAATAAATCTGGGTGTTTTAAATCAAAATAATGGATCAAAATAAAGAAACCCGCTCCAGAATAAAGTTGGAGGATGGTGAAACTCATACCATCATCTGAAAAATATCTTCCAACCAAATCAAATATACCTAACTGAGTACAGATTTCACAACACATCTTATATGAGAGGTCTCTAAAGGATCCAAGTAACATTACTTTATTTACAAACCTTAAATGAGAAAGAGGAACTGTGAGTATTGGCCATGGCTAAAGTAAAAAACGCAGTGTCAATGGTCATGCAAGTAACTTAATAGAGTTGGAGAGATGTCAATTTTGGAATCAGAGCTAAGCTTAAATTCCCCTTCTTGTCAGCTAGAGAAATTTTAAGCTCAAGTCCTCATTTCTGTCTATATAAAGTAAAAAACACCTAGTAACAGAAGTAAGACTATTAATTGTCTTCTCACAGGGTTATTTTAAAGATTTTATGAGATTAATAATATTAGAAATTCCTGACACATAGTGAGTACTAAAAATGTTGGTTGCCATCTTCTTTTACCACCTATATCATCACTTGGCCTTCTAGGATTAGACCCTACAATAATACACTGTGGAACTAGGTGATTTTAGTATGGGAGTCAATTCATGAATCATGTATTCTCCGCAAGCTCTCCTCAAAATTTCTGATATGTAAAAAATATTTATAGTTGGAAACATAAGACACAGAATGAAGATATTATCCTTTGGGACTAATTTAGGTGATCATTAATGAGTTAACATTTGCAATGGTTCCAAAGTTTTTGTAAAATAATAAAAATTGTTTTCTATTGTGTTTATTTAAAATCCAAGAAATAGCTATAATTTAGAGATGGTTGAAATTGAATTGCTTTTCTGTGTTCTTTAGAAGATAAAAAATAGGTAGATGCTACCCTAACTACTTTGAGACATTCCATTAATGTTTATCCAAAATAGAATAAAAGATTAGAAACTGACACACATATTTTTTACTCATCACATTGAAAATAAACATTATTTTAGGAAGCGATATGACAGCCTAACACAGTTAAATAGGCTGTGAGAGGGGCACATCATAAAAACACCTCAGGTTACACTGAATCCATTGTTTCTTTTAGATGTGGTTAATTTTACAGATCTACCTATATAATTTTCACCAAACCTTCAAAAGTGAAAATACTTTAAAAGTACTTTCTTATGCATAAAACATCCTAGAAACAATTGCCAGTTATGTAATTGGTTGTCACATTTTGTTAACAATCAAGACATCCTAAATTCCAACCCAAACAACTATTTATAAAGCAGATAATCAACAGTTGGAATTAGAGATAAAATGATCTAGCCTCTAAGTTCTATCTTAATTCACCAATTATCAGGCTTCATTCCTTCAAAACTGATACCAATCAAGCTGACTATTTTTTTAAAATAAATTAGAGCCATTATCTTTTTTTTATGACTTTAGGATTTTGGAAAAATTGATAAGTCTTGCAACAAAATTGTCCCTTTCTCAATATAATCTCTAGAGGTTTTTAGTGTTTTTATTCATCCTTTGAGAGTTCCTAAACTGCATATTATGTTACATAATTTGGTGATTTCAAATGATCAATTAATGAATGTATATAGACTTGGTTTAAAATAGATTAAGATTCAATCATAGTAAATTCAAAATGACCTATTGATTTTATCCCTCCTCCCCATGGCAATCAGCTGTATGCATGGATCTCATCAGTATTTTGCATATGTGAAAGAAATAAAAACTGAGATGACAAGGCAGATTAAATCACTACCAGAAAAAAAATGCCACAAATATGTAGTGGTTAATGAAAAAGTAATTTGCCCAAAATTATAAACAAAACAGCAGTAGAGCTGCATTATGGGGTTTTACTATTACCATTAGTATCTAGCCAGAAAAAGGAGCTTAATAAACTGGGGAACATAAGCCTGCTTAGTAGCAGGGAAAGCATAGCTTCACACCCCAAGGGATCACAGCATTACTCCACCAAGGGGATTAACACTCCTCCCTTCCCTGCTCTGGTACCTGATTGCCAGAAAGAGGAAGGGAAAAGCAGGCACACGTGCAAATGGAAGTCATAAAAGGTGCAGAGGGACATGCTTGACCAAAGACACCTGTCAGGCTAGCCTAGAAAAGAAGGGATTTGCTGGGAGGTAAACCCATCCAAAGGCCATGAAAGCTTGTGAATTTGATTGGTTCTTTTGAAAAGACACCTGGTCTGTCCCAAACCAAAGCTAATATAATCCCGGGGAATGAAAGAAATGCTCTAGCTCGCACTCTCTCGCGCTCTCTCTCTCTCTCCCACCTTCCAACACATTTACCCATGGTGTGTGGCCTCAGCAGCTATGTGGCCAGCAGCCATGTAGCCTCCACTATGGGAGCAGCAAGGAACAAGTTAAGCTACCTGGATGCAGACTGAGACTGCCTAGCAGTCACCTGCGGACTCCAAAGGACTAATCTTTAATATGAAGCAAAAACTCTGGACACTGGCTTTATCTTGGCCTTGCTGAGGATATGGTTGGACTCTTCCCATGGTGGGACAGAGGGAGATGGGATATTGAAAACCCAGGAGGCAACTTCTGTTTCCACACCAATAAACCATGCCATATGACAATCTCCCATGCATGGGTCCTTGGAATGCTTTCCTCATGATCCTATGGAAGAACCCATTTCTACCGACACCATCTAGAACCTCATTCATCTTTGCAATTCCAGCCTACTGATCTATGGTCGCAGATCACATGATCGATTCATCACGAGATGATGAGAGTGTTCAAGGTACCTGAGAACAGATAAAGCTACAAACCAAGGAAGACAAAAATACATTACATGCGCTACTTACTACCATCCTATACCCACAGGAAATATCATTAAGCAAGCCACTCTTTCATACTGAATTTATCCAGATATCTTATATATAACTCCTTTAAGAGTTTTATGTTTTATATGTTTAAAAGCTATTAAATTTGTTTTAAAAATGCTTATTCAAACGAACTTCCTTCTATTTTTAATTAATAAAATAACTGTATGATAATAATTCCTCAATTAAAATATTTTAGTCCTTTAATTGAATGAAATTTTGCTATGCAACAGTCAAAATAGACGAAGATGTTGTATTGATGACAGCCTATTCTTTTATGTCTAAAATTGATTACTGGGCAGAGAGTATGCAAATTGATTATGCTGAACGTTATACATTTTAATTTTTAATAAGGAAAATTTCAAACATTAAATAAAATAAAGAATTGTCTAATGAAGTCCTGTGTACATACCAGCCAACCATTTCAAACAATTATTAACATTCTGCTATTCTAATTTTATCTATCCTTTTGCCTTTTTTCTAAGACATTTTAAAGCAAATCCAGAAAGCATGTCATTTTACTCAAAAATACATCAATATGTATCGCCATTAGAAAAGAGATTTCTAAAACATAGTACAATATCATTACTACACTCAACAAAATTTTCAGTAATTCCTTAATATCAACAACCAGCCAGGCCTTGTGTAATTGTCCCCAATTGTCTGAAAATGTCTTTTTCAATTTTTGCTACAAATCAGGAATCAAGATCCAATTATGTCTCTCCCCTGCTTAAAAATCCCTAGAAGTTTCCAGTTGCCCTAAAGATTCAGTCCAAAATACTTTGAATAACCTATAAAGCACTAAAAAATCTAGATCCTGCCTACTTCTGTATGTAAATCAATGTTGTTTCCATAATTAAATTCTCTCTTGTAAACTATTAGGTATTCTAAAATGCAGCTGCACAGAAAAATCTGAAGAAAAAGCCTTTGTCACTATGTATAGTGACAAAGGTGTTTTCTAGAGTGATCATGGTGATCATTTCACAATATACACAAATATCAAATTATTAAGTTACACACCTGAAAGGAATGTGTGATATGTCAATTATAAAACTCAATTTCAAAAAGAAAAAGTGGAAGAAAGCCTTGGATCTTTCCTTTTATCAATTTTCAAAAAAAATGGGTTGACATTCTACCTACCTCTGAAGGTGTTCAAAGTGTTTCATGATTTTGCTCTGAGGTTTGTCTGACTTTGTTCTGGATATCAGTAAGTGTTTCACTGCGCTGTGGTCATTGTTCTTTTGTCCCAGCTTTGGCCAACGGGAGCCATTCAGGTTCACTCCTGTGTAATTCTGACATGATTGTAATATGCTTGAATAGCTTTGTCTTATCTGTTCTGACAAGACCTTCCAGGTTCGTATTCCACAATGCCTGCCTGACCTGCAATCAGTCATTTCTCTAAAGTGCCTTGGGCTTTGTTAGTGGTAAATGGTACTTAGAAGCCTCTGAGTCATAAAGTGGTCATCATCACTGTAATCGTTACTTCTGGGACTTTTCAGTGGGTAAACCTAGAAAACATGTATTTTCAGATAGAGCAAAATAAATAAATACATATGTAATATCTAATTCAAGTTAATGATTATAGATATTTTACATCACTTCTTTGATTTTATACTTTATCTCTTACTCTGAATAGTCTGATTTATAACAGTAACATACTACTTAATTGCTTTTATCTTTCTATTTATTTATGTATATATTAATAACAGTTTTAAAATAACAATGCCAACATCACCAGCCACAATACCACTGAATGCAGTTTAATATTTCTTTATGGTTCTTTTTGACTTCCGGCCAAGATGGAGGTGTAGGTAGATGCATTTTGCCTCCTCGCATAACCAAAAGAAGGACTACAACAAATCTAAAAACAAAAAATAACCAGAACTATCAGAAAATAGAACTGTAGAGAAGTCCAACAATCAAGGAGTTAAAGAAGAAATATTCATTCTGGCCAGTAGGAGGGGTGGAGATGGACAGTGAGGAGACAGGGAGGAGATGTGGCAAAGTGGCGGCTGGAAGACCAGTAGGGAGAGGTGACAGCTGGTGGTCCTGTATTGCAGGCAGATAAACTGGGAGGAACAACTGGGGAGCAAGACAGACCACACAACCCAGGACTCCAGGGCAGGGAAATAAAGCCTCAAAACTTCTGACTCTAAAAACCTATGCAGGTTGAGATGGAAGAAACTCTCAGGCTCACAAGAGAGTTTGCTGGAGAGACCCGCAGTGTCCTAGGATGTACACAAACTCATCCACCCAGGAATCATCAATAGAAGAGTCCAATTTGCTTTTGGGTACCAGAGGAAGCAACTGAAAGCTGGCCAAGAGCCAAGCAAGCACTATGGTTCCCTCTTGGACCCCTCCCCCACATACAGCACCACAAAGCAGCCACATGCATGGCCCTACTCTGGCAAATACCTAAGGCCTGCCCCTTACCAAGCAACAGCCATGCCAAGACAAAAAAAAAAAAAAAAAAAAAAAAAAAAAAAAAAAAAAAAAAAAAAAAAAGGACCAAATGAAAGAACAGATCAAATATCCAAACATTGAACTAAGTGAAGAAGAGATAGCCAACCTATCAAATGCAGAGTTCAAAACACTGGTAATCAGGACATTTACAGAATTGGTTGAGTATGGTCTTAAAATGGAGGAAAAACTAAATGCTATGAAAAATGAAATAAAGAAAAATGTACAGGGAACCAACAGCGAAGGGAAGGAAACTGGGACTCAAATCAACAACTTGGAGCAGAAGGGAGAAATAAACATTCAACCACAAGAAAATGAAGAAACAAGAATTCAAAAAAATGGGGAGAGGCTTGGGAACCTCCAGGACAACTTTAAACATTCCAACATCTGAATCATAGGGGTGCCAGAAGGAGAAGAGAAAGAGCAACAAGTGGAAAACTTATTTGAAAACATAATGAAAGAGAACTTCCCCAATCTGGCAAAGAAAATAGAATTCCAGGAAGCCCAGGAGGCTCAGAGAGTCCCAAAGAAGTTGGACCCAAGGAAGAACACACCAACGCACACCATGATTACATTACCCAAGATTAAATATAAGGAAAGAATCTTAAAAGCAGCAAGATAACAGGTGAGAGTTACCTACAAAGGAGTTCCTATAAGACTATCAGCTGATTTCTCAAAGAAACCTTGCAGGCAAGAAGGGGCTGGAAAGAAGTATTCCAAGTCATGAAAGGCAAGGACCTACATCCAAGATTGCTCTATCCAGCAAAGCTTTCATCTAGAATGGAAGGGCAGATAAAGTGCTTCCCAGATAAGGTCAAGTTAAAGGAGTTCATCATCACCAAGCCCTTATTATATAAAATGTTAAAGGGACTTATCTAAGAAAAAGAAGAAGATCAAAACCACTATGAACAGTAAAATGACAATAAACTCACAACTATCAACAACTGAACCTAAAAATAAAAGCAAAAGTAAAAACAAACTAAGCAAACATTTAGAACAGGAACAGAATCACAGAAATAGAGATCACATGGAGGGTTATCAGTGAGGAGGGAGGTCAGAAAATGGGGAGAAAGGTACAGGGAAAAAGAAGCATAAATGGTAGGTACAAAATAGACAGAAGGTTAAGAATAGTATGGGAAATGGAGAAGCCAAAAAACTTATGTGTATGACCCATGGACATGAACTAAACACGGAGAATGCTGGTGGAATGGGGCGGGGGCAGGACAGAGGGGAATGAAAGTGAGTGAAAAAATGGGACAACTGAAATAGCATAATCAATAAAATATGTTTTAAAAAGTTTATTTCTTTATGTTTTTTAATTTTTACAATATATCTCACTACTGATATAAAGTCAAAATATTATGTTTTTAAAAATTATTCTTTTTGCATAGTTTTGTTTATTTTCTATTTTATACATTGATTTGTTTTTTAATTAATTTTGTAATTTCATAAAGTATGCATATTGTTCCCAAGCCAAAACTACATAACAGAGCATGTTGATAGAGTCCTAGCCTTTATTGCTCAAATCTCCACTGTTTTCTCTGCACACCTATAGAAAATCACTTTTATTAGTTTTTGGTTTATCCTTGCATTGTTTCTTCTTAAAAATATTAGCAATACACACAGAGAGACACATACATATTCACTCACACAACCCAATACTCCTTGCCCAAAAAGAAACTTACAGTACACATTCTTCTGCATCATGTATTTTTGATTAATACTATATCTTGGCTTTGACCCATGTGGCTCAGTTGGTTGGGCATTGTTCCACAAAGCAAAAGGTCGCCAGTTCGGTTCCCAGTCAGGGCACATCCCTGGACTGCAGGTTCTGTCCCCAATAAGGGTGCCCAAGAGAGGCAACTGGTTGTTGTTTCTCACTTACATTGGTTTGTCTCCCTCTCTTTCCCTCTCCCCAAAAATAAAGAAATAAATACTATATCTTGGAGATTTCCTCAAACATTTTTAGAAACCTACTCTATCATACTTGTATAATGGATGCCTGGTTTTAAATTATTTTTAATAATTTTCTAATAATTTTGCAGGTAGCTTATTATTCCTAAAGGGATGGGGAGGGGGGGACAGGGGAGGCCATGACACCTTATTTTCCATTGAAATAAAAAGTTAACTGTACTTTTCTGGAAACATCCTTCTCTCAAGCACTATACGTCTGACTCTCATATGATACATCTATGTCAACAATGAAATAAAAGAAAAATTTACTTTTTAAAGCACAGCAGAAATTTATGATTAATGTTTCCCCTTTGACAGTGACTGAAATGAAACATTTTTTCTATAGTTACTGAATACAAGAAAATAAGCGGTAAATTATTGGTTTTAAGGCACAAGCACTAAAAAAATTGCTTGTAAGTTTTGACAGTGCTAAGAACTTGCTAAAATGCATCACAAATTTGAAAAACAAAAGTTTGGACTCAAACTAGATCACATTCTTCATAACACATCTCTATTAACTCTACCAGTACGGAAATGTATTTAATTTATGTAAAATTGCTAAATACATCCAAACATCACAGGAACGTATTAAATGCACTTATTGCTAAGGCAAGATTTATCAAGGGTATGCCACAAGGAACAATTGAACTAACAGCATGTACCGGGTACTTAGGGTGAACGAATCAAGCACTCACTGGCCACAAAGAATACGAAGCTGAATTGACTCACTGAATTTAAATTTTTTAGTAACCTGTGAATTTTTAAATTATTGACCAGAGACAGACATAATTCATCAATTCTGAAAGCATGTGCTAAGACAACAATATAATTACAAAGTACAGTGGAGGCAGCACAGAGAAGTTTAAGTGATTAATTCTTAGGAAAGCTTCCCTTTTAAGTGATAGCTGGGCCGAGCTGGGCTATAAAGGGTAAATATCTCTGAGGGGAAAATGGGCAAAGGAATCCCCTGGCAAAAGGAAGAGCAAAGAATATTATGTTATGCAACAGGAAACTACAAATGGCCTTTCCCAGGATTTGGTATCTCCAGGGACATTAAAAATTACCCAGGCCTGGGCACCACCTACCTCTACAACGTACGCTCAGACTAATTAGCCTAGGGAGAGCCGTAGGAATTTTTAAAAACCCCTAATAGTTCAATATGCAATCAAGGCTGAGAATCATCTTGGTAACTGATATCTGGAACTATCCAGAGAGATTTGAACCCTGTATGAATAGGTCGTTTTAGCTCTAAGATAGAGGGATTTCCTCTTTGGTTACAGGAATCCAGTCATCGCTGTCAAACACTGCATCCTAAGTGAAATGTTCTCAGTAGTTCCCTCTGTCACTTTCAGAGTAAGAAATGTCTTACTCTCTGTTTAGTGTACACAGAGTAAGACCATTATGTACTCTGCACATAATGTAAGTAATGTACTCTGCACTTTAATGTGTTGAATCTTTTTTAACACATTAAAATCAGCATTCCGAAACTGTCAATTCTTTTGCTTGTTTTTATAGCTGTATAGAAGAAGTGATGCACGGAGCACTAGTAACAAATTAGGCTTCACCTTAAGCCAAGATCTAATGTATATGAGAGAAGTTTGCTCATCTTTTTGCCCATTAATGCTTAATTATGCATTTCATTTTAAGTAAAGTTTTTACTTGAAAAGCTTCATTAGTAACAATTAGTCTTCTCTCTTTTCTAATTTATATGCACCTGTTTCTAATTACAGTGGCACTATGTGAACCTTAGAAAATGTTAAACTCTTTAAAACAACTTGGATATTTTTGCCTACCCAAGGATATTCATCTCCCTATTTAAGAGATAAATCTGCCTTCTTTAATCTCAAATGCATTCCCTGTATCTTTCTGGTATAATGATAATTTGTATATCTCCAATAAATGGCAGGTAAATACGAGAATCTATATTTTGTTCTTGTTCTGAAGGCTTACCTCTCAATGAAGGTGGTAGTATGTCTGAATTAAAAAGGTGACAAGAAACCCTGAAAAAACAAATTAACATTAGATTTTTTAAAATTCTGTTGCCCTGCTATATGACTAAATATGTGTGCCCTCCCAACTCACACACACACACACAAACAAACTTCTATGTTGAAGTCCTATCCCCAATGTAGTGGTGTAACGGAACAGCCTGGGGTTCAGCCACCTGCCTCTGTGCACAAGCATAACACAAGGACTGGTGGAGTAGGAAAGAGGTTTCCATTAACAGGGTACCCAATGTGAGAGAGCATCCCTCTTCTAGCCAACCTCTTCTGCAAGACACAGAAGTTCCCTTGATCCCAAAAAGAGTGAAATGCAAACCCATGCCCAGAATTCCCCATCATTCTGCATCTGTCCTTTTTGGACCTGGAGGACTCTACACACATGAGTCTCTCCAGCTTTCAGACTCCCTCTTTTTGGGGTGTGCACCTGTAGGCTCCAGCGTCTCCACAGCCTCACACAGCTGTCTCCCTCTTCAGGCTCCGGATGTTGCCAGATCACTGTGGCCACCCTGCGAGAGCACTCTGTCTGTGGGGGCCTGGGGCACCAGGCTGCTGTTACCCCCAGGGCCAGTGTTGGTTCCTGGCCCATGCTTCTCTCTGTGCATTGCTCTCAGAGAGAAAGAATG
This sequence comes from Anoura caudifer, assembly GCA_004027475.1. NCBI lineage: Eukaryota > Metazoa > Chordata > Mammalia > Chiroptera > Phyllostomidae > Anoura > Anoura caudifer. Next base: position 27,607 of record PVKU01010009.1, on the reverse strand, counting down.
GAAGGATTCCCAGACCCACACTATGAGAAAGGGGTCCTGCTGGGGCTCTTGTCATACGATGCAGAGCCGCTGCTCTCAGTGCCAGACTCTGCCTCTGGGAGCTGGCTCCGGAGACTGTGCAAGGCAAAAAGCCCACTGGGCACCGAGTAGGCCCTGTGAGGAAGAGAGAGCATGTTCATGCTCTGTTTTAAATCTTTCCCCCAAATCCCCCTTGCTGTGCGAGTTTCAAGCATCCACCAATTCCAGCCAACGTCCACCCTGAGCATCAGTCTACACAGCGTCTTTGCACTGGGTGTGGCCTTCTCAGCCCTCCCACCACATTGCCTTGTTTACAGTTGCTTGAGGCTGCGGCTCCTCTGTGACCTCTTTTCCTGCTTCCATGTCAGGCTCTGGGTTACTTGGTTGCCAGGGCAATGCATACTAGCGTGGCTAGCCTGGTTTATTAACAGTTGCCTGGGGCAGCAGCCTCAGGCAACAGCCTCCTTCAGACCCTACCCTTTCTTCCCTACCATCTGCTCCACCTTGGGGTTTCTCCCCACCCCCTCTTCTGGGGAGAGATGCTGGCTCTGGGGCCATTTCTGAGATTTCTTCGGCTGCTCCCCAGCAATCTGGCCTGACTCATCCAGTTACAATGACATTAGAGGATGGAGCCTTTGGGAGGTAATTAGGTTTAGATGAGGTCATTAGGGTGATGCCCCTCTGATGGGATCAGTGCCCTTATACGAAAAGAAAAAGGCCCGAGCCCTCTCTCTCTCTCTCTCTCTCCACGTCCTCACCGTCCTCGCATGGTGAGGACGCAGCAAGAAAACAGCCATCTGCTGTCTAGGAACTAGGAAGGGGGCCTGTGCCAGGAAATTGAATCTGTTGGCACCTTGATCTTGGACTTTCCAGCTTCCTGAAAATTAAGAAATAAACGTTTGTTGTTTAAGCCAGCCTATTTTGGGATTTTGTTATAGCAACCTGAAATGACTGAAATAGGCCCTCAGAACCTAAACCAAAGCCACATTAACTAGTAATGGAAAGTCTTCTGCCAGAATGTGATTACTCCCATTGCAAAGGAATGGCCATTAACAAATCACCTATTTTTAATAGCAGAATCCTGAGGTGAAAACTCACAATCTGTATTACCCATAGTGGCAAATGGGGAGAAAGTTTTACTTATAACGATCTATTTTATAATATTAATATAGAATTTTAAATATATATTATAAATCATTGCTATTTAACAAATAAATTCCTATTTTTAATTTCAATATAAATTAATCTTTAAAAAGATTTCTTAAAATAAAAGAATGGCCCTAGGCCCTAACTGGCATGGCCACAGAGCGAAAGGTCATCGGCTCAATTCCTGGTTGGGTCTCACGCCTCAGTTGCAGATTCTCATGCCTGAGTTGCAGATTCACTCCCTGGACAGGGCATGTACAAGAGGCAACTGATTAATGTTTCTTGCATCGATGTTTCTCTCCTTCTCTTTCTCCTTCCCTTCTCCTCCCTCTAAAAAATATAAACTAATTAATTTTAAAAATAGAATGACATTTAAACAAGATCATTTAATTGATTTTAGCTTATGATTATATACATATAGCATCCTAAGTCATAGATGTAAATGCTACTTTAAAAATAATCAAAATTGATCCTTTACTAGTATTGCAAAGGAAATTCTCTTTTAAAGATAAAGCATAAGGAAAATCTTTTGGCAACACAACAGTCTTGTTTTTTCCCCTGGGCATCTTTTGTTTTGCAACACCCTCCTTTTTCCCTCCCTGATCAACTGTCAAATTCCACATGACCTCTCTGACATTCCACCCCAAGCCTGGCTAGCCCCCAGAGAGCTCCTGGGTCTTCTCTCTCACATCAGAACTTGATCATCGTTTTCACTTTCTCCTTTGACCTCAATATTCTGGTAAGAACCTAATGAGCAAATTCTTATACATATGAGCTGTTAGTAACTTCATTCCAAGTACATTTAATGATTTTTCACAATGATCATCTATAGCTTCTATTTTTAAAAGAGAGAGTTATCCTAATACTGAGAATGGAAATGATGTTAAAAAAAAAACCTAAACAAAGTACTGGTCTCTCACTTAATCTTTCTGATACTCAATTTAGCAATTGCAAAATCTACATACAACAACAACCCCATTTTTTGTGAGGATTATATAAAAAGAGGTAAGTAAAAGCACTTTGAAGTTTTTGTATATATAGGAATATTACATTTGTATGTATACATGTGATGTGTATATATATGTGTGTGTGTATATATATATACACATACACACAAAAAAAGATAGTATTATCTACTCAATATGGTGGAACATATGGACTTTCAGGTCCTTCCTCTACAACTGTCAAACAAATGAATGACAGTGAAAATATTAGATAAAAAAGAGAAGAGGAATGACCTTTCAACAGAAAAGGATTGTTAGATACCTTGGAGACTACCGCTGAGATGCCCAGAGAAATGACTTTTAGAAAAATGGTCACCATTTCATATCTTTAGCCTCCCAAGTCCAATACAGCTGAATTCAACACAGTGGGAGAATACAGAATGAAAATGGCCCTGTAGGTAATTTCATCCTATTATGTTTATATGAAAGGAAGACTGTGAATTCTATACTTTTTTTGTTTCTGTTCTTATAATTTTAGTGCACTGATCAGAATCAACTTAAAGCTGTGTGCTGAGGGCTATAATTTCATAGGTAGTAAAAAATTTGATGGATGTGTATCTGTAAGGAGATAACCTAGAGAAGGCTTCAGAAGCAAAATAAGGTTTTCTTAAGTAAATCCATTTAAGACTAGCTTATCACATAGACTCCCACACTATAAAATTATAGATTGGTTAGGAGCCCCTGAAAAGCTTGCAAGATATGAGGAGGAAACAAATTCAGGCTAGGGAGTAATCTTAAAACTGATGAGGCAGGAATATCACTAATTGCATTTTCTGAGTGACATTTTTGATCATCCTACCTTCTCATGAAAGAGGATTTTGAAAATTAAAAGGGTGTTATGGTGTTGAGAAATCAGCCAAGTGGCAATGTGTTTGCCCAGAATATCGTTTTCTGGTTTTGTAGGGATCAGCAGGAAGTGTTTTTCTTGCTGTTGTTTTTCCCAGAAATCACACTGCATCTGAGCAGTTACTTAGGACCCACCTTATACACAGTGCTTCCCGACATGACCGTTGGAGTGGATAGATTCATGCCAACAAGACATAAATGTCATTGGCTCCCTTTCCTTGTAATTTTTCAGAAGAGTCTTATATAAATGTACTAATGGGAACAACCAGTAAAGGAATTTCTCAGTGAGGAAAAGAGACAACATAGGATGAATAGTGAGTATCAGGGTAAGAACACCAGAGGGAGATAAAGAGAAGTTGAGCTGTATTCAGACTGAAAAATTATCAGAAAACCAACAAACTAATCTGCTAATATGTTACTGGCTGTATGGATACAGCAGCTGCATCACTCACATCGTGATAACCACTCTTTTCTGTACGAAGAAAGACTAAATACTCAGGCTCTGGGGCTGCAGAATAAGTGGAATTCTAGCCCTGTGATGGAATCATTTAAGGAATGGCACTGGCCTTTGGAAAGAGAACTACTTCTCCTGAAAGCCATGATATCACTTGGGGAAGTTGATGGGCTCACTGACAGTCCCGTAACCTGAGAGAACAAGGGAGAAGACAAAAAGGCACCGCTAACCCACCTACAAGAGGAGAGCTGATCTTCCTCTCACCTCCTGCAAGTTCATCCTCTCCAGAACTGCTTGACTGTTTGAAAGTCATTATAACAGGTTTTTGTCAGACTATGTATAATTATTTAATTTTTCTCTCAATAATCCAGTGCTCCTTAAGATTAGATAAATGTTAGATTAACTGCAAACATTTGATTTAGCACTAATTTTATCTGTATATGTTCAGTCTTCATATTTTGTTGATCACATAGCAAGTGTTTAGCCCACAACATTTAAACATGAAATGGGAGTTTGCCACATGACTATTTATAAATCTAAATTGCACTAACATCAGTAAACTGCAGATTTCACACTTTTTCTCCCATATCCCTGTTGCTTAACAGTTGGTCAGTCTAGATAAGAAAAACGATGCTGAGAGGACTTGGTGCTGGAGAAAAAAGAAAGATGTAGAGTATTTTCTCTCAATATTAAGTAACATAGTTTGTGTCTCGACAATTTATTATTTTTTGAAAGACTTCTTGAGTACCTACTACATGCCCCCCTGTGCTGAAAACCTGTAGAAAATATAAAAACCAGAATCTTATGTAGCTGAAGAAGAAACCCAAGTACAGGTCAGAACAGGTGTGTACATGGTGAAAGAGAAGCCGTGGGGGGACTGAACTGGAGTGGAAGGTCTGGGAGGAGCTGCCCCTGAGGCCCACCTCCACTGAAGAGCTGGAGCTAAAAATCACTCATACTTTCCCACACTTTTATAATGAAGCCAGAAAAAAATGATTTTGTAAATTGCTTCTTTCTCTGAACTACTATTTATACCATTGTCCCAGAGCTTACACTTCTTATGTTGTTATTTATCTTCTTGCAGTATTTCCCAACTGTTCTATAAAATGTCCTTTGAATCTTCTAAAACCCAGTGAATTATTATTGCCTAACAGGAAAAATATATTTTAACAGATTAGAGGGCTTTTCTTTTGCTCACTTCATTGTGTGTGAACTTTCTCTTTTAATCCATTGCCCAAGGGAGGATTGAAATTTTCACAGCAGAAATACAGAATCCATACACTCTGCTTTAGGAGCCCCAAATAAAAATGTAAAGCTCAGTTTTCTCTTAGTCTAACTAAAAAAAAGGTTTTCTAAATTTCAAAATTCCTTTCTATATAAAAAGACAGGCCTGGCTAGCCCCAGAGTTATGGGTTCCAGATCAAGATGGCAATGTAGGACAATGCTGGACTCACCTCCTCCCACAGACACGGGAATCTGCAGCTACATATGGCACAATTTGCTCTGAAAATGATCTAAAAACTGAGCAACTCCTAAGCATCTGGCCAATGAGAGAAAATCCATATCAAAGCAGGTAGGAGAGGCTGGGCCACAATCTGACCATAAACCCCATGCCCAGCACAGCACTGGCAATCAGGAGGGTATGCAAAACTCAGAGCTTTTCCTGGAAGAGCAAAGGGTTTAAACCCCACATGTGGCACCCCAAATTTAAGACCTGTACCTGAAAGACCAGCCCAAAGATTTCTAGCTTTGAAAACCAATGGGTGCTTGTGATCAGGAGACCCACAAAGCTGTAATGATCTGAGAAATGGCTCTTAAAGGGCTCCTACACTTGGACTCACCCGCCTCACCTGCCTCACCCACCTCAGCACAGAGACAGCCTATCCAGGGGTGCCCACACTTTATGTGAATGAGGCTCACCTGCTGATTTTAAGGTGTGGACCTGAGGCATCTGATTTCGCACACATCTAGGGGCCTGCTGGCTGGTGGGCACCACCTTCATCTTCTCTGCTTCACTCCAGTCAGCAGGTACCATGTTGGGTTTTTTTTTATTTTTTCCTGCATGCCTTCTACACACACTCTCTCTGCCATACTCCAAATTGCCAGTATCTCATAGAGGGGAGCTTTTACATGTCTAGTACCCCAGTGTTAGAGGTTTCCACTCGGGGGACATGCCTTGATCTCCCAGCTCTGAAAGCCAGAGGGGTTTTGCAATCCTGGGTGCATAAGACCATAATAATTGGAGATACAGTTCTTGGCACTCTGCCTCTCCCAGAGCTCATGCAACATCCTGCTGGCATACTACACATAGATATCATATGTAAGTAATATCCATCCTATTGGTTCTATTTCTCTGGAGGACCCAGACTAATACAGTAGGGAAGCCTGAAACAGGCATCCAAGCCCATACACATTTCATGAAAATGCCATGCTGAGGGCCAAGAGTTTCTGAGTGGAGGACTAGGAGATGGAGAGAGAGCAGCGGAACATCTAACATGGGGGATCGGGAGGAAAGGTGCAGAATACATGAACTCCATGATCAAAGCCAACGGCAACAACAGTGGATCTGCAGCCAGCAGCAGCTACCCAAGCGACTCAAAACTAGCAAATCACACCCACAGAAACCAAGGGCCCCCATAGACTAATCATACCACAAAAAAAAAAAAAAAAAAAAATTACGAAGGATACTAAGGAAGGTATATGAGCCAGTCCACACCCCCAGCTCTCTACGGTAAGATCATATCAGTTTCTACCTAAGCATACTTCATGAAAGATGCCTCATGAGAGTGTAGAATCATTCTGATATAAAATTTATACTTTGAATTGACGATTACATGAAACACTCTGGGTTAGCTAATTCTAAGTATACCATATTAAACCCAAACCTATCTTTGTTGTCAAGATTAAATTCATTCCAAGAGGTGTGTCAACAAGAGGGTAGAATAGGAGGTTCCCGCTTATATTGCCCCTTAGCAACAATAATCTGAAAGCCATCCACAGGCAAAAGTGCCTCCGTGGGAGCTTTGGAATCCAGTTAAGAAATGGCAAAACCCCAGTGGAGTCAAAGACCAAGGAGGAGCAATTTTGAGAAGGCAGGCTTATACTACCAGGCAAAAGTCTCACCAACCAAGGTCTAAGCTACAGACACAGAAACAGCCCTGTCCCTCAGTGGACTTGGCCACATCCCATTTGTCCTTGGTCCTACTGATAGCACCATCTGCCAAAGGACCCGAGAGGAATCACATGCACCCTTGCCTTAGGTAACAGGCCTGCAAAATTCAGTCCTGACTGTGGACACTGAAGTGTGCTGTAAACCAATTTCAGGCCCCCTAAGCTCTGGTCCAAGGACCAGAGAAGAGATCTGCCTGTTAGTGACACTGGAGGCAAGCCTGCTGCCTTTGATCTGATCATGGTTTCTGAAATGGTGCTGTGACTTGGCTCCACCTCCATTCGGGAGCAGTCCTGACCACCCAGGGGCCCTGAAGGAACGAGCTTCTCCTTTCCCCCAAAATTAGGTCTACCAACATCAGTTCAGTTGCAGATCCTAAGTCAGCTCTGTGACCAAACACCAACTCCACTCAGTCATGGTCTGAGAGTAGTCCTGCCCACCTAAGAACCCCACAAGACATGTGCCCATCCTCGCTCCCAGGGGCAGGCCTGCAGACCTTGGTCTTCTCATCTGCGGACCTGACGCAGCCTTGTGATCTGACTGCAGCCATGCTGAGCTGCAGTCCCGATTCAGTCCCATTCATACAGTAACCTGACCAGTGAGTGATCTAGCAGGAGAAACACCCATCTCTGTACCTGGTATCAGGCCAGCCATCTGTGGACTCTTAATCAAAAGAGAGGTTTAAGTCATAATAAGAACAGAAAGCACTTATCTGAACAAAAAAAAGATTACAATCAGTGGTACAGATTCAGGTAGCAACCCAAATTGGTCTCCATAGAGAAAGGCAGGGTTTATAAATCAAAACCACAAGTGCAGTTTCCACTTAGGTTCTTCATTCGAATGAAGGATGCTGGCTAGGTTAACAGAAAGTGGTCAGTACCAGTATGCAAATAAGAGAAGTGAAAACTTCAAGGAAGGAAATAAAGTCCCTATATTTCCACGCAGCAGTTGTTTCTCCAGGATGTTTACGGCACTGTTTTGAGCTGAGTTTAGCAACAGGTTAGCAACTAAAGAGGATGCTCTGAGAACTGGGGCACAAGATGTTCGTAGATCTCCCTTCCTCCGTGGCCTCTTCACTCCATTTGAAGTGACTCTCCCTGCAATGTTTATTTCACTTTATTTTCTGCATTATCAGGACCCCACTGAAAACCCTGAACTGAATCCGTATTCCAGCACTGTCCCTACTAACCAAGGTCATGAAAGCAGTTCTATCCACCCAGGGGCCAGAGGGGATCATACCTGCCAGGGCCCCTGGTAAAAAGAGCATGGCTGCTGGATCCTATGGTAAGAGTACGTATAATTTTGTAAGAAACTGCCAAATTCTCTTCCAAAAGGACTATACCATTTTGAATTCCCACCAACAGTGAATGAGAGTTCCTATTGTTTCACAATCTCACAAGTATTCAGTGTTTTCAATGTTGTGGATTTTGGCTATTCCTTAGGTGTGTAGTGTTATCCCATTGTTATTTCAACTTGCAATGGCCAAATAGTTTATGATGTTGAATATCTTTCCATATGTTTAGTTGCCCTTTATTTATCTTGTCTGGTAAAATGTCTGTTTGATCTTTGCATTTTTTAAATTTCATTTAGTTATTTTTAGAGAGAGGAGAAGGGAGGGAGAGAGGAAGAGAAACATCAATGTGTGGTTGCCTCTTGAGCACCCCCTACTGGAGACCTACAACCCAGGTGTGTGCCCTGACTGGGAATCAAACTGGTGACCCTTTGATTCGCAGGCTGGCACTGAATCCACTGAGCCACACCAGCCAGGTAATCTTTGCATTTTTAAAATCTGTTTTTCTGCCTATTTTTGAAATTTAAAATACAACAGGACAAATTTGCCTACTCCTACAATAACCTCAAAATAGAATTTCTTCCTAGATTTCTATTTGTTCCATCCTGAAATGGATCAGAAGAAACAGAATTATTTAACTGGGGGGCAGGGGGTAGTAATCAAGTCACTCATTTATAATCTTCTCTAAAAAAGTAAAGGAAAAAATGCAACTGATATTTTTCTCAGGGAGGAACCAGGACAACATTGTACCTGGAGATGATAATTATGCACATTATCCAGCCAGCCGGGAACATCCATGACTTGACTTCTACTGTCCCAATTTCACCTCTAAAATATTGACAGGACGCAGTGGTTATCACCGCCCCATCCTGCGTGAGTGATGTGAGGGTCTGGGCCATTTTTGAATTATCGCTTTAGATTTCTGAGAGGAGCCCTCACTTGTTTTGAATGCCCTTGAATTTAATTTTATCAATTTTATGGTCATGTAAAAGAGGGCTCAGATTTACTACACAAGCTCTAATTCATGAAATTATGTGAACTATTAGCATTGGATGGAAAAGACTATTACTTTATAATAACTAATACATTTCCAAATAGATAGCAAGTCAGGGATATTTATTTTTTTTAAATGTGTTTTATCCAAAGGCAATAATGTACCATTGGGAAAAGTCATGAGTACTATATCATGTTTGGGCAGGAGCATGGTTTAGAAATGAGAATGGTTTTTGATAGGTCTCATGCAGTTTATGATAAAGTTATAGGCATGGCTACTGAGGGCACTGGAAGTATCATAACGTAAAAAAAGAAAAGAAAAAAAGTAAAGAGACACAAATGTAGGGCATGGTCAAAATATTTTTAAACATCAATTCTTTAATTAAAAATTAAACTTTAGTTTCTAATACATTTTCACTTTTTAAACCAAATCTTATATATAATGATTCAAATAAAAATCCTATATTTTGTTAACTTTTAATTGTAATATTAATGATTAATATGTGCATGCCTTATGCTCTTATAGAATCTGTTATAAAACTCTTGTTTAAAAGTGAACATTCAGCCCTGGCTGGTGTGGCTCAGTGGACTGAGTGCCAGCCTGCAAACCAAAGGGTCACTGGTTCAATTCCCAGTCAGTGCATGTGCGTGGGTTGCAGGCCAGGTCCCCCATTGGGAGCATGCGAGAGGCAACCACACATTAATGTTTCTCTCCCTCTCTTTCTCCCAATTTTCCCCTCTGTCTAAAAATAAATAAATAAAATCTTTTTTAAAAAGTGAATGTTCACATAATGACAGTTTTGTCAAAGATAAAATGAATACAATCAAGGGCAAATACAATTCTGAAACAACAACAAAGCCAACTACAATGGTAATCACTAGGAAATAATTAAAAAGCAGAATTATCTATTCATCAAGAATTACTAAATAAATGGAAGTTGTAGAATATTTTAGAACTTCAAGAAACTCAGAGTGTCATTTATTTCCTCCACATATTTGATAAATCTATAACTAAAAATTATCCTAGACAAATAATTGTCAATTGTTCCTCTAAAGATGCGAGGGACATTCCCTGACCATCAATTCCAAGGCCCAACATTTATTAATTACATTCTAGAATGTCTTTCTTCTATTTTCCTGAATTCTCTCCCACTGCTATTTCTTCTAGTTTACAGTCTGAAGGAATTTCAATAATCTTTCAAAGCTAGAGTAGTGCTGATCAAACTTTAGTCAACCAGCATTGTTATTTAAATGAAATAGAAAATATCACAATGCTGTTGGGTTAAATAAGAGAAATAATTAATTCATGAAACTTGTCCATATGTAGGTATGTGAGAACGGAAGTCATTCATATACAAATATGCAACTGCCAGTTTAAAAATATATTTCTTACTCTGTATAATGGTAAAAAATATGAAAAACATATTATGAAAATTATGAAAAACATTATAAAATTATGAAAAACATACTATAATAATTATGAAAAACATACTATAATAATTATGAAAAACATAAATGTCTATTAGGACATCAAAAACTTTTCCTTGGCCACTTCTTATTCTGTCTACTGTTGAAGAGGATTTTCTAACTGTATGTTTTCCTCCTTTTGGACGCATAAAATTTTTTTTGTTGTTTATACAATTATACTCCTCATTGACCAATTTTGCTATGGGAAAACTTATAGACTATTTTTATAGACTTTTTGTTCTGAACATTATAAACCTAGACTTGTTGTAAACCTTGGAAAATGAGACAAACTTAAAACCTTCGATACATGGTTTGTGGCGTAACTGCTGTTTAGCCTCCATGTGGAGGAAAGCAGCTCACATTGTAAGTCTGCAAACTTCAGTTATTAGAATTAATGATGAGCTAGGACATGGTTTTGTGTGTGGTGCAACTGAAACATCAACTATGTTTAATAAACATTATTCCTTTGACATGTAGTATAAAAAGGCATTTAAGAAAGATTTTTCCCACACTAATGTGACACAATTTCTCATTACTAGAGGCAGAAATAACAAAACTTTTGATTGATATTATTCTTTCCAAAATAAAAACTACAGAGATGGAAAAAATGTGATTTTATAAAATCCACAACTTTTCCTTGACATTTTTCTTTTCAAATCAACTGTATTCAGGCATAATGCACGTAAAATAACATCTTATACATTTCTAAGTGTACAACCTGATGAGTTTTGACAATGTATATACCTGTGTAACCATGGCCTTTTCCAATCTTTCTTCAGCCATGCCGAATGAACCAGTGTCATTGCTGAAATTTACCCTATATTGCTCTATATAGTTTCTTTCTTTCCACTGCTGAAAGGTATTCTACTATATCTATATCACAATGTTTTGATCTACTCCCTTATTGATAGACATTTGGGTTGTTTCCCATGTTTGGTTATTTTTAATAAAGCTGCTATGAATATTTGTGTACAAGTCTTTTTGTGGGCATATATTTTCATTTATTTTTGGTAAATACCAAAAATTACAATTACTGAGCTGTATGTTAAGTGCATTTAACTTTATAAAGAACTGTGTCAAAATTGTATTTCAAGGTGGTTATGCCATTTTCTACTCTCACCCCATGTATAAAAATGTATTTACTATACATCTTTGCTAATACTTAGCATTTTATCTTTTTATGTTTTTTTTAATTTTAGCTATTGTATCAGGGTTCTCCAGAGAAATAGTACCAATAAGAAATTACAGAAACAATATATGTATATGATAGGGGGGAGGGGGCGGTGGACAGCACAGTGAGTCTCCTTTATTTTTACTTTTTGTAGGAAACAGGCATTTCGATCTCAAAATTTAAATAACAAAATTACCATCAGCAGTTTAAAGCACTTCAGCAATGCATGTGAAGTCCTCTTTGCTGCCACAGACAAGGCTAGTACTCCGTGGTCAAAAAGCAGGACTGTCCCAAGTAGACAGGCCGTACATCCTGCGGATATTCAGGCCACGCTGCTCAGGGCCCATTTGTGACCATGTATTCTTCCTTCTCCTCTTCCCCATTATGGGCGGGGCCTGATCTGCGTTCCCTGCCAGGTATCTGACCTGATTGCGCCAAGCCCTTCAGCCATTCCCCTGAAGCCAGAGTTGATGTGTTTGCTATGGCGTTCTGTTTTTTTAATCCTCCCTGGAGGACATGCTTGTCGATTTTACAGAGTGGAGAAGAGAGGGAAAGACAGAGGGAGATAACCATCAATCGGTGGCTTCTCGCATGTGCCTGGACTGGGGACCAATCCTGCAACCCAGGCATGTGCCAGGACAGGAAATCCAACCCTATTCTTCAGTTTAGGAGATGAAGCTCCAAGCAACTGAGCCACACTGGCCAGGACTGCTACGGCAGCCTTGATCGCTTCTACATCCCCCGGACATAGGCCGCCTTTCTTTTACTCAGTTGGCAAACCAGCACCTGGATTGAACATTTTGCTTCTCCTGGCAATATCCTTTGCAATTTGTGCACCTCGTTTGCCCTTGAATGTTTTCTCTGGTCCTTGATGTTCTTTTAGTTTCACCTTGTGGAAACTCAGTACTCTGACTTGTAGTACTTTATAAATTACATACAATCTGTAATGTTTCTTAGTTGTTACAGGATTTCTTAGAATACTTAGGTAAGTAGGTGGTCTCAGAGATGCTAAAGGGTCCAGATCACCCAGTTCCACAAGACTGTCGGGGAGAATGAGCTCTGCCAGACGGAACAGAGCCTAATCAAGTCCCTCACCAATGCCACATATTTGGTTGTTCACCAATAACGTTGTCAAAGTCTCCTCAATAAAGAAAAACCATCCTGTGTCCTGATTTCATGGTCTGAAAAATCAATAGCATCAAAGTGGTCTAAGGTCGTAACCAGATTTTCAATGACAGGAATTTTATATCCACAGAGGTCCAGCTTGCAGTCCCGCATGGCAGTTGGTATCCTGAGTCAGCTGCTCAGTCGGCTCCGCTGTCAGCTTCACCATTCTCTATGCGTATATTTGTAATGGTTTGCGTGATTATGAAGGCTAAGAAATCCAAGACCTGTAGTCAGCAAGCTGGAGACCCAGGAGAGCTGATGGTGTGAGTTCTAGTCCAAAAACCAGCAGTCTTAAGATCCAAGAAGAACAAATGTTTCAGCCTGAGTGCAAAAGCGAAAAAAAAGAGACCAATGTCCCAAATGAAACAGGCAGAAGGATTTTCTTTTTACTCAGACTATTTCATCTATTAAGGTCCTCAACTGATTGGGTGAGGCCCACCTTCATTAGGGAAGACAATCTGCTTTACTAGTCAACAGATTCGATGTTAATCTCATCCAGAAACAGACATACCCAGAATAATGTTTGGCCAAACATCTGGCACCCCAAGGCCCAGCCAAATTGACACATAAAATTAACTATCAAATAGACCTATGCTCTACCCCCCCCAACTCTCCACACAAACTTACCACCCCACTTTGCATGTAGATGATCCAGCTTTGGTGTTTCATGTAGAGTCAGCCTGATACTCTCCCTAGAGCCTGGGTTCCCAAAATTAGTCTCTACTTTTTACTTAAAATTACTTTCAAATTCTTTCTTCCTAATAAAGAATTTGAAGGGGTCCTAAGAAATAATAATGATAAATCAAGTGTAGCTCTTGCCCATAAAAAAGTTTAGAATCACTGGCATGGAGCCTGTAAATAGTTCTTGGTGGAGTGAGTTGTAGATATTCTTAACTCGTGGCCGCATGGTTGGAGCAAGTCATGAGAACTCTAAAGGAAGTGTTGGAAAATTCCTGGTAAAACTGAAATAAGGAGGAAAAAGTTGCACAAATACGCCAAGAATACTTTGAGAACATGCAGAATGTTCTAAAGAGTAAACATAGTGGAGGAAAACAATAATAAAAATGAGCAATCTGGGAATATTCTTATTTAAATTGTAACTATAGATGAAAATTAGATGGTAAAGAAGAGAGACAGGAACAGAAGAATTCTAATGAAGCAGTTTTGATGATTGAAATGATGTGTCACTAACTCACTTTTTTTTGTTTTTGAGAGGCAAGATCATTTTATTCATAAAGGAGGACAGTGAGGTTATCCTTTATTAACCTTATTTTTTGTTGTTGAATTTATTGCAGTGACACCGGTTAACAAAACCATACTGATTTCAAATGTACAACTCTGTAACATATCACCTGCACATATCAGCTGCATCATCTGCTCACCACCCAAAGTCAAGTCTCTTTCTGCCACCATTTATCTCCCTTGCGCCCCCTTCCACCACCCCCACCACCCTTTTCCTCTAGCAGTCACCATGCTGTTGTCTGTGCCCAGTTTTAGGGGGGTTTTTTGCTTCTCTTCACCTTTTTCACCCAGCTCCCCCAACCACACCCACCCCAACAGCTGTCAGTCTGTAGCTATGAGTCTCTTTATTAGTTTATTTAGTTCATTAGATTTTACCTGTAAGTGAGATATTGCATTTGTCTTTCTCTGCCTGGCTTATTTCACTTAGCATAATAATCTCCAGTCTATACATGCTGTCCCAAAAGGTCAGATTTCCTTCATTTTTACAGCTGCATAGTATTCCACTGTCTAAACATACCAAGCTTTTTTATAGTTAATTAATATATGACAAAATAGGCAAGAACATACAATGGGGAAAAACAGTCTAACCAATAAATGGTGTTGGGAAAAAATGAAACTAGACCACCTCCTTACACCATACACGAGAATAAACTCAAAATGGATTAAAGATTTAAATGTAAGAAAATAACAAGGTTAAGACTTGAGGGAATGTCAAAAATAACAATAAAAATCATTGAAAAGTTATCAATCAAAAATTCTCCAAATGATAACATCTTTCCTTTCCTAAATTTCTTAAAGCTTTTTTCAACTTTTTACAGATTTATTTTAACATTCCATTTTTTATTCTAGTAGAATACAACTATTCTATTAGGAAATCTAAGAGAATATTTCCCTTGTCAACTGAAACATGTCATTTTATGTCTATAAAGTTCTAGTAGTAATTATCACAATATAAAATGAGATTTGTGCCCTTTTGTCTTTTTCAAAAAATAATGATATGCTAGAGCAAGACTAGTAATGAGAGTAACAATAAATAAAAACATGATAATAAGAAGAGGCTGAATCAGGTCAGCCATATTATTTAATATAAACCAAGTCATTTAAAATTTATTTTACAAAAACAGTTGCATTTAAATTACTATTTAGGTTCTCTTACACATTACTGTTTATAGAGTATTGTTTAAATTTGCTGCTCATTTAGTTCTGGCTCAGTTGGTAACCATGTTAATGAACAAGGTTGTGTTTAAACCATTTATTTAAAACATGCAAATACTTTGAAGCAAAAAAAAAAAAATAGTGTCTTCCCCTCTGCAGGGGCTCATATATAGAAAAGTAGTGATTTTATGCAGTGGATTCTAGTGAGACTTAAGAGTTGATAAAAGTTTAAAGCTTGATGAGATTTCTATATTCAGTAAAAAGAAAATTCATTGCAGTTGTGTTCACAGCCTTTTTATTTTTTGCTTGGAGTTTTAAAAACGCTTCTAAAACAGATGAATGTTTTATTGATTAAGCAACCCAACATTTTTTTACTGTGTATAAATAAAAGCTAGGTGTTTCAGCAAATTCTGGTTATAAAAGTGACGGGTGTCAACATTATTTGGTAAATGACTACAGCAATTCCTTACTAAACATTTTTCATATTTCAATTAACTTTTTTCTTGTACTATGTACTAAACAATAAAGTAGCTGCAGTTAGATGGCATTTTGTCATGTCTGAATGTTACTATTTCACAAAGAGCAATCATTTTTCAATTCATACGCTGTCAGTAAAATAATTTCATTTACTTTTTAATTGATGCTTAACCCTCTTTAATGCCATCCTTAACAAATGCCCTTTAATGATTAGCCAGGAAACGCCTTCATATAATTAGCACCTTTCCAACACCAAGCAGAACCCCTTTGCCCTAGGGGAATAGAGGGTGGACAAGCATTGAGGAGGCCCACCGAAAGGCAATCCTAGTCGAATACCCTCAATGGTCCCAGAGGATGAGTATCTGGAACCATTTAATAAAGCCTCCAGGGGGAGGAGAAGGCAATGCTCTTGGTATTACCCTCATTCTGTAAATGGCGGAGGTGGGTTTCAGCATTTTTCCTTCCTGCGTGCAAATGTGGAACATCTGTGGGAGCAAATGCCTATGCAGGCCGTGCGAACAAAAATAGAAAGATTTTTATTTTAAAATCTCTTTCCCAGATACTGTATGAGACGAGAAATAAAAGAGATCCACTTTATGATATTTTAAGTTGGTATTTACAGTTGCTACAGAGGATAATCAGGTTCACCCATTGTTTCAAGACAATGGTCTTAACAATTTTCTGAATGTCCTCAAGCATAAGACTCACCTATGGAGACAGAGGCAGGCTGAGGTAATGCTTTTAAAAAGAGGTAGATTGTGTTACCGTCTGCTCAGTGCAGAGTCTCCATGATGAGTACAGATCTGAAAGCAATTTGGAAAGGATGAATTCTATTCCCCCAGTGCCTTCTGCTAAAAGCAGTTGTGCTTGCTATTCCAGATTACTTTTTAAAACTTATATGTTGACTATATTCAAGTAATAATTATAATATTTCAGTTCAATTTGGCTCATAAATTTTTTTTTATCACAATCTTAGGCTAAATTCCCTAAGCATACCCAGTTAATTTAAACTAAATGATTGAAAAAAGTGGGCAAAAGTAGTTTGGGTTTTTTTATCCTCTCAGGTGTTTATAATACTTTTCAATGTAGTTATCACACTTTGAAGTTAGAAAATTTATACACTGAATAATAAGTTCATGTAAGAATCAGGCATCAGCATCTGGTCTTTTGGTCTTTCTAGTTGAAGACAAAATACATGTTTAGTTTATTCTACAATGCCAGTTTGGACTGTCACTTAAGTAAATCTATTCTGTGTCTATTCACTATATAGTGGAAAACACATTTCCTAACTTTCGGCACTTAGTAGATATTATTGAGGGCTCCTTTAATCTCTGCCAAAGAAGTTATTTTAACATATTAGGAGAAAGATTTCATATATTGAAAATTGCATGTTATGAACCTTATTTAGTATGTTCTATTTGGAAAATATCATGCCAATTATATATTTTTAAATGTTTGCATCTCAAGAAAAGGTGCTATACTAAGTTTCAGTTTAATTTAAATCTTAGTGATTATAAAGCAGTAGTATTTTCTTTAATACACTGAAGAAAACTCTTGTTGTTGTTGGCAAGAAACTAGAACTGATTTATAAAGAATAGGGCAAAAGTGTCTTTAGATTAGACACAAACATAACATATCACTATTGATGTATTACAGTGGAGAGGTGATATTGAACCAAAAAGAGCCTGCAGTTGTTTTGAGAATTTTCCTGGGTCTGTTAGACTGGAAAACTGCCGACAGTAGATTGTATGAATTATTCCAGAACTTTCCTACAAATGAGATTAGCATTGTTTCACCAAAACTGCCCTATCAATTCAACATTTAGAAAAGTAATTTTTCATATTTATGTATTTATATGTATGTATATATGTATTATATATTTGTAAAATTCAAAATGATATTCACTACGTTCATCCAAATGCATTAAATATTTTGGCTGAATAGAGGTAGTATCATAAAAGCCTGGATTATTTTTTCTACATGTTCTTATTGTCTTCAAATGTATAACTTTTCCCTTCATCCCTAATCTCTGTAATTAAAATTGTTGCTATAAATTGTGTGTTTTATTGTGGTTTATGGGTGCAGAGTCTAACTCATCAAAAGTGTATCAGGTAGGTCTGATCAGCTCCTTGCGAACATCTTTTGGGGTGCACCTCACTTGTCTACATGCACTTAGAAGTAAAGATATGCACGGACTCAGAGAAAAGTGAGGTAGTGTCCTTGACTATGCTTGCTGAATTTCAGAATTAAACTGAAAACATGTTTTCATAGTTACCACTTATTTCAACTTCATATCAGTTTCTAACTGGATTGCATTTTAATAAATAACAATCATACAGACAAACTAAAAATAAAATTAGATGCTATGGAGGATATGGGATAAAGTAAGCCATGAATTCTGTCCTTGAGAAGCTAATGGTTTAATATAGGAAATAAGATATGTAAATAACCATGAATAGAGAGATGATAGGTAATATGAAAGAAATCTCTGAGATAATTTTGTGAAAAGGAAAATGACTTCAGAGGAGGCTTGGTGAGGATTGTGGCAGATGAGTTTTGGAAATGAGTCTGGTAGAAATAATCAGAAAATGAGAAAAGCAGTGAAGTTCACAGTGCATAAAATGACTAATATTGGGGGAGTGATCACAAAGTAAAATGACCAGGTTGGGGAGCTGCAGCTGCTTCTGGAACTGGACAGGGAGACCCGGAGGCCACGGCTCTGCTCTGAGCCTGTGTCTTCAGCCAGCTCACTCTCAGCTCCTCCACATTCGCCTTTTCACGTTTCAATAACCAATTCTCTGAGCGTTGTGGATCTTGACCATGGCTGAGGGACTCCTTGCAATTTATTTTCTCCTTTCTCTATTCCATTTTTAATGAACAGATAAGGGAGGTTCATTTTCTAACAATGTCCATATAACATTTAGAACCAAATTCCAAGGCAACATCTGAGAATGAGTCCTTGACTTAAAGCACAGGAGAGCTGCACAGATGAGGAGAAAGGAAGCGGTTTTTCAGATGAGGCACAGCCCCGGGGACATCAGGAGAACTTCAGGTCATTAGGGATTCCCAGGCCATTCGGTGCCAAAGGATCAATGTCAACCTCAGGTCCTGGGTAGGCGCCAAGAGGGATAATTGCTTGTGGAAAAATTAACTTGGATAAATTGAAAACTGCTCTTTGCCCATATATTAAACAATCTGGAAACTCTCATTTTTCCATATGTTTTTTTTGTTGTTGTTGTTTCTGGGCAGCCTGCTTACAACTAGCAGCTGTAGTTTTTTTTTTTTATATTACTCACTTGCTGAACATGTGTAAGTAGAAAAAGTTTAGAAAAATGAGTTAAATTGGGGGTAGGCTGCTTCAAATGTGTAAGTCATGGGGTGAACAGCATTCCTGGGCCTTTTAAGGCAAGCGCATTGTGGCCACCATAAGTGAAATTTCTCTCATTAATTTTAATTGGGCAAAGTAATCTTTAACTTCCTTTCCCTAACCCCCACTTCATTCCATGCTTTCATTACGTTAGTATTGCACCTCTCCAAAAAAGCAGCTCATCTCTTCTTGATCTCCCGATAAGCATCTTACAACAGTTCTTCCAAAGCTTCCCCACTGTTTCCAAGCCCTCATTGCTCCACACTGCCTCATTCTGAACAGATGAGCTCACCCCTAATTTATGGAGGAGCAGAAGGTCATTTAGCATAAACCCCCTCATCTGTTCTTTTCTCAGGTTTGATTTCTACAACTATCATGTCTCTTTCCTTAATTTAGTCTGAGAGAAAGAGAGGTTTCCCTTCCTTGCCAAGGTGTAACACTGTGGCTGGGCCCCTTGCTGCTCTAAGCGCGGCCTGAAGAGCCGAAGTGTCAGTATCACCAGGGACCTTGATCAAAACACGAATCTCAGGACTCAGGCTGGCCCTAAGAATCAAAATAGGGGCATTCGCAGATGGTTTGCACACACATTCACATTTCGTTTTACATCCTAGTCAGTCCTAGATCCCCCAGGGCTGTTTTCCTTCAATTATTTACTTTCATTATTGTACTGTATCATTCCATCATTATACTACTATATCTTCCTTTCTCTTGGCTTTTTAAATGCTCGTAACTCCTTTTTTTTTTTTAATTCCCACCTGAGGACATGCTCATTGATTTTAGAAAAAGGGGAAGGGATGGAGAAGGAGAGAAACATTGATAGGAAGTAGAAACATCAATGGGTCCACGCCCCTACCGCAAACCAGACCAAACCTGCAACCTAAGCTTTTGCACTGACGGGAATCAAACCAGTGACCTTTCATTTTCGGGGAGGATGCGCCACCCAACTGAGCCACGCTGGCCAAGGCATTCACAGCTTCTTTTTTTCTGTCTTGTTAAGTCCTTCTCTTCCCAGCACTTCTCACTTAAATAATACTTTCCAAGATTCTTAGCCTGTCGTTACACCAGTGTCTCACCCCACAGTCTCAGCATCCACCCTTTTGTAGTGACTCCTGGCATTTTACTTCTACAGGTAACTTTGAAAGTGGCCAGTGATCTCCAGTTTCCCAACCAATCTTGACTTAGTCTTCATGCCTTTAAATTTCTGTAAGATTTGGCAGTGTTTATCATGGTCTCGAAACTTTCTCCTTGGGTTCCCATGACACTAGGTTTTGCCCAGGGCTCTGGTGCATGATGCTGGCTTTTTTTTTTTTTTTTTTCCTTTCTTTCCTGTTCTTCTCCTGTGGTTGAAGGACTGGGGTAGGAGAATGCTTGGCTATAAACATGAGATACCCTAACACAAGAAATCCCCTCTTACTTTAGAATTGCTTTAGAGGAGGGAGGACGGTATTATTGCAGCATTCAAGGGTAAATCAAACAAATCCAGAACTTGAATACGGATTTGCTCAAAACAAAAGGGAAGAAGGACCCTTATGGAAAAGTCCTGGGTACTAAAATTGCCCCATCGGATTTTTTTGATGTCATCTTCTAAAGGAGGCAATAAATGAGCTAAACAGCTTTTAGACTTTTCCTCATGATGTGGGGATTTCTACATAATTATTCATTTGATGGGAAGTCTCTCCACTGAGTTCTCCCTCCTCCCTTAACTTAGTAGAGATAACTTTAGGAATCAGAAAAATTTTCATCCATACAGGGAATTAGAAAGAAAAAAGAACCCAGAATTCTTCCATCTCAGAGATGACCACGGTTACCACTTCAAAGTTCATTTTTCCAAATTTTCATTAGTGGATCAGTAGGTAGATAGATAAATAGATTTTTTATTATTATTCTGTCTATAAAGACTCATAACTTCCTTTGTCAGTTACTTATATAACATGGCTCAAGTTTCTAGGTAAAAGCTTATATGTCTCTATTATTTTTAATCACTAAATATTATTCTGGTGAGTCGCTATGGTATACTTTATTTGAATAATTGTTTATCAGTCTTTTCAGTGTTTTGGTCCTTTAAACAATGTTTAAATGAGCATTAATGTATAGATATCTTTATTTATTTATCATGTGATTTTATTATAATAAATTCCCAAAAGTAGCATTTTTATGTCATGGGCTGTATATAATTCAACTGTGGATGTATATCAACAAATTGTCTACTAATTTATAAGCCATTCACAGTGTGTAAGTGCTTATTTTACCTGATACTTACTAATATTTTTAGGATAAGGATTAAGGTTGTATTAGTGAAGGGCTGCATCCTACATTTATTTAAAATTTTGTATTTTATTCATCATAGTTTTTAATGATTTTTATTAAAATATTATTTATTATGATTATTAGTGTTATTGTGCCTGAGATGAGTAAGTTGTCTCACTATAGTCCTGTTCCTGAATACTGGGTCTGACATTAAAAAAATGCCTATACAACAATATGATTGGTATAAAATGACAGTCAATTGTTACATTAGTTTACATTTTTTAAATTTCTAAATTTTAAGCAATTTTTTACATTTAATAAAGATCTGTGTTTCTTCATCTAAATTGCTTGCTTATTTTCTTGCCAACTTTCCTCTAAAATACTGTCTTTTTTGTTTTAATTGTTAAAAACTTCTTCTCTTTTTAGCATATAAATTGCAGTAATTTCCCCATTTTAAAAAAATTACAAAGGTTTTGCCATGATTTTTTCTACATATAAGTTTGGAAAATGTTTGTAACTATGATGTGAATGCAAAAACTGTTTAAGATAGACAACTAATCTTTTAGTTGTCCTCCCTTTCTTCAAGTATTTTTTCCTAAGAGAATTTGAAGACCATGGTTTCCTTGACCTTGAGGAAATGTGAAGTGTTTTTGCAATTAGTAATAGTTTGAGCATTTTGAAATACACCATCAAAGTCCATTATAACAGAGGAAGACAGAGGGCAGGTTGGCAAGGAAAAGCAGAGTGGAGAAACAGGAGCTAGAACAGGGTTGTTCTCACTACTATAAGGACCTGTGTAGACGAGACAGGACTTCCACATACAGAGCTGACTCAGCACGCTGGGGAGGTGGCTGCACACTGGAGAGGAAGGTTGCATCCTACTTCCAGACAGAGGAAGCTGGTTCCTTAAATCCCCATGTGACACATAAGCCATAGAGAGTTACCTGACCTCAAGTACCAACCATGGACTTGGATGTTGAGAATGGCAGTGTGAGAAATTCCTTGGAAATTAAAAGCACTGACATTTGCATCCCTCCTACTCCACCCCGCTAACCCCGATATACTACATAATTTTATAGGTAGCACATAGGCCTCTCTGTGTGCAACCTTGAGAAAGAGAAGAGGGCACCAAGTATAACAACTTTGGAATTTCCTGACAACATGTTAGGAGATTGAAATTAGATTAATTTAAAGGAAACAAAGTTATTCACTACATATTCAAGATTGGAGACTGAAATTTCAACTTTGAAAATGATTAAGAGTCTTCTTGAATGTATTTTTGGATTAGATATGCTAAAAATAGGCTTTTCTATATCAAAAAAATTTTTCATTATCCTATAATATTTCTAGTATGTTAATGATTTTCTTTTTATTTTTCAATTTTTAATTCATCTCCAGTTTACTTTGGTGAGTTTTGTATGTAGTCAGGATGTAATTTTAAAGTTGTTTCCAGAATGGTCAGTTAGTTTAATTATCACTTTAAGCATATAAAATTCACAATGTATAAGCTGGGCAAAGGGGAATATAAAACCAGTTGTTCCTTGTTTCCTTTTTTTGTAATCTGTCAGGTTAGTCTTTCTGGATTTCCTTCAGTTGTACCCTCTTCCAGTTTATTCCACCGTGCGGCCAAAGTGATCTTTCTAAAAGACAAATCTGCGCATGCCATAATCGTTGCTGAGAAGTGTTTGAAGGGTTGTGTTGCAGAACAGGAATCTGCTCAGTCAGAGGGAAATTTGATAAAAAGTTACGTTGTCAAAGAAACATATTGTGTAACATATAGAAGTGGATTCCTGGTTTGGCTTCTCTGTCTGTGAAAATATTTCAGACTGATAAAGTACTCACTGGGAGGGCTGTGGAATAGACTCCTTCATAGATAGAAGGTTGGAAGAGAGGATTTCAAGATTCTGCAACTGTGCTAAGTGTGTGGAGTGCCATAGAACCAGAGTTCAAAATACAATAAATTAAGGAACAAATTATAATCATTAAGACTGTGATCTCCTTTGATCTCCCATTTAAATATATCTACTTTTCTATTAAATTCTATTTGATCTATTAAGTTCTATTAACTCCTATTTATATTAATGGTTTTAAAATAATGGAATATTATTTTCTGAATATTTAATATATTTATTTATAATTATAATTATTTTCTTTTTTATTGGTATAGTATTTTATGGCAAAAAATATTATTATAAAATGTTAATGTATATCCTACAATCGCTGTTTGGAATATCTAATTAATAATGATGTCCAAAATATGCTAGCTAAAATTTGAAGTTAGCATAATTCATTAAAGTATTTCTTTCTTTCAGTATGGAGAAAAGTTAGTGGACTTTTACATAGTTTTTGTAAAAATATTGGGAAAATAAATTTATTATATTTTTCAGAAATATCCATCAACTCAACACTGATTATCGTATGAAACAGGGGCAAGGAGAGTATCAGAACTTCATGGCTGAATGATTTAGTCTCTGAACCACAATGCAGTTCAGGGTAGAGCCACAGGGTTACTAATACATTAGGACTAAGGTCACAGAAGGGAATCAAGTGCCATATGCCTTGACTTGATTATTATTAAATGTTTCCCTTCAGGAACATGACATTAATTTTTCCATTTCAGAAAGAAAATTACTTTTGCAACAGTTAGAACAAGACACTAACTAGAGTCTTCCAAAGATTGGACATTTGCCAACTGCCTTGAGATATGCTTGGCAGATAATTTCCTTCCCATTCCTCCTTGTATAAACTGTATTCTAATTGTCTAGTAGGTGGGAAATACAATTTGGTGCTAAATGAATTTCTAAAAATGTTGTTTGGAATACCTATATGATCCACAGGGGATAGAGAGATATTTGCCTTGGCAAAGACTTCAAATATATGGTGACTTTGCCTCAAAAATGTTTTTAGTAACATTTCCCTATCTTTAAAATATGTCAAATTAAAAATGTAATAGAACTACCCTGGCTGGTGTGACTGAGTGGACTGAGTGCCAGCCTGTGAACCAAAAAGTCACCAGTTCGATTCCCAGGCAGGACACATGCCTGGGTTGTGGGCCAGATCCCCTCTAGGGGATGTGTGAGAGGCAACTCATACATTGAAAAAAAATGTGATAGAACTTAGCAAAGGAAGGTAAGAGAAAAATAACAGCCCATCCAACTGGCAATGTTTGAGGGTCTACTCTATAAATAAAACTTTCAAAATTTTTTATCTCCCAAGGACACCATACTTATTTATATTGTATGCAAATCTACTTAATAAATTTTCCAGATTGCACATGGGACAATAAACATTTGTCAGAACATTCCAGGGTTTGAAAATTTTACTTTATTTGGCATCTGTATGAGCACTTTTTGTGTTTTGATAATAATTGGGACTGCTTCCAAGAATATTATACTCTTCGTACCACTATATATGGGGTGCAAGCTGTTAATTCCTTCATTTTTTTTACCAGAGAATTTTCAAAATGTCATTTTAATGTCTTTTAAGAGGTTAAAACATAGCTTCTTAGAATTACTTCTATATGACCTAAACTTATAAAATCATATTGTTTTTTTCTCTCCACATATACTGTGTGTTGTAGAATATTCAAATAACAATGGCCATAAGATATTGTTGTATTCCCACTCAATCTCTGTTTTTGAAAGTAACAAATTCTTCAGCATTAGTTTTTCCCAACCCCAACCTAACAAACTAAACACATCTTGAGCCTCTTTCAATCCTGGCATATCAGTTATCTATCACTTTGTGACAAATCACCTAAAAATTCTGCAGGTTCAAACAACCACTACTTATTATTTATCACGATTCTGTGGGTTGACTGGGAGGGTCTTCTGGCAGTCCCAGGTAGGATAGCTGAACCTCTCTCTCCATCCACGAGGAAACAGAACTAGCTTCTTGTTTGATTTGGCTTCTTACATGGCAGCTGCTCTCAACAGGGTAAAATTGGTAGAGGTGAGACCTCTTGATGCCTTGTCCATCGTTCAAGGTCACTTTTGCTACATTCTATTGGACAAAGAAAGTCACAAGACCAGCTCATATTTAAGAAGATGGAGAAATAGACTCTACCTCTTCCTTATTTGGATGACTGACAATGTCACCTCCTAGGATAGGGAAAAATTTTGGCCATATTTTGCAATCTACCACCTCTGAGAAGTAAGGAAGTAGCCATGGCTACAACCTAATCAGCCACCATAACTAAGTGAAAATCTGAGGAAACCAGAAAATACAGACAATTCATACAACCCAATTAAACAAAATTTTAAACAGGTAAAATGTGAACAGGCACTTCACACAAAAAAAAAAACACATAAATGGTTAATAGGAACATGCAAAAATACTCAACACCATTAGACATTAGAGAAATGCAAATTAATACTACAGTGACACATAACACGGTTTATTTATTTTCTCATCCATTTATGTAACTAAAATGTATTATTTTCTCAGTGACAAGCATTGTGATAAGCAATAGCTATACAAAGATAATTCATGTTTCTTGAAACTCACAATAGAGATGAACAATTTGATGGCCAAACAGACTAATTACTATTATAATAGAGAGTGCACAAAATTTATAAAGGCTCAAAGGAAAAAGTGACCAAAGTTTGGGAGACTGGAGAAAGAAAAGGGAGGCTGATTGCTAGATGGTCTTGAAAGAAGAGTGAAAGTTTACAAGAAACAATAGGGAGAAAGAGCATTTTTTTAAAAAGAAGCAAGCATGGAGATTTGGCAGAGGATGCCAGGTTTGGAAAACGATGAGGCAGCTTAGCCTTCAGGGGAGAGGAGAGAGGTTAGTTGTGGCTGATGGGTATGTGAGCTGGCAAATAAGAGGCTTATGATACACTTTCCTGCTCTGCTGCTTCCAGGGGTGGTAGGCCAGCACATAAGATGACTTCTCCATCAGATTTGCTGATCTTCCCCTTCTCTACTTCCCCTGTAAGAAAAAAATAACCCCACCTTTCCTAAAACTTCAGTAACACTTTGTTTGTAAACTTACCCCAATTTTCTCTCTCATATTTAGATTGTTTTTCTTTAGACTGATGACCCTGTTAAGTGCTGACCTCTGTCAATGCTTTTCTCTTCAATATTTTGCAAGATTATTTACTTCCACAGATCACCAGTAAATGCTTGTTAAATAAGTTTTTTTTTTTTACTATATCTCTCAATTATGTTTTGGTATATATCATTGACATGTTGAGAAGAGAAGGCCAAATAAAATACAATGTAGTTTCCTGAAATTGTGTCATAGGTTTTAGGTGGAAATGAAACTCAAATTGTCAGACTTAGTTTGAATATTGTAGGCTCTGTTTAAAATTAAATGGCTTTATACATTTTAAAATTGTTGCTTTTTTACATATATTTTCAAATTTTGGAATACTTATTATTTACAATAAGGATTCCTTTATACAATATTTTAAGTTGAACTTAGCTTTCTTGGCCTTACCCACTAAAATTTGTTCTCAGTAAAAATCACTTTGTACCAGTAATTCATAAAATATATATTAAATGCATTGACAATGTGAGATACAAAATACATTCATATATGAACTAATAAACTCAAAATACATTATAGTGATTCTTCAAAGGTGCCTTTGGAGATAATGAGTAAGTTTGTTTTAGCACCTCAAGGAGTAGAATGTAGATAGTCTGAAAATGCTCACTTGATATAAAATAATATGTAAATTATTTTTAAAATAAAAGCCACACAAAATAAGGCTAGGCTGATATATGTGAAGATGGAGTAGAAAAAAAAAAAACCCAAAAACAAAGAGAGGTAAAGAAATAAAGTTTTAATACTTAATGTGTTTGGGACCTATATGTAGTAAGTGAGAACTATCTGAATAATTGAAAAAAGACAAAAAGAGTATTTTTAATTCTCAAAATTAACAAACTTCATTGAGCATCTATTATGTGTGTAGCTAGTGTATTTAGCTAGTGTATTTGAATACACTATTCACTATTTAGCTAGTGTATTTGAATGAGAACCTTCACTTTCTATTTTATTATTACATGTCTAGACAGAGACTTGGTTTCTACCCAGAACTAAAGGACACTTAAATAATTTATTTCTAGGTGCAAGGATCCATCTTCTAACTTCTGTCAATCCTTCATCAATCACTCTAGGCCCTAACTAACCAGATGGGATTTTCACCAAGCCCTGACAGCTAACAGGCACTGTTGAGTCAAGAGTGAAAATTAATTCCATAGACAATGACCTTCTTCTGGAAATGCTTACACAATCAAGGTTTGCATTCAATCACTTGAAGATGTAGTCTACTTGATTTAGGAGAGATCTTTTCTTCTGTTACTATGTTGCTTGCTATTGAATAGGAGCTGATAGGAAAGATATTTGTCAGAAGACAGATTTTCTGCTACTTTCCAAATGATGAACGC
>PVKU01010008.1:10133-56307 GCA_004027475.1 Anoura caudifer | reverse complement strand
AAAAAAGAGAGAAATAAAGAGAAAGATAGGGAGGAAAAGAAAAAGAGTGTTTGAAACAATATTAGAGAAACATAAATACAATATTCAAAGAAGTAAATAAGTGAAAAGTGACATTTTGATAAATAATTTGTAAAAAGTCTTCACACAAACATATATTTTATTTATTTTTCAGAGAGGGAGGAAGAGAGAAAATACCTGCTTGAGAGAGAAACATGGATCACTTGCTTTTTGTATACTCTCCCTTATCAGGGATTGAACCCCAGACTGGGGACTAAACCAGCAACATATTGACTGGTGAATGGAATGAGGCTGCAGACAACTGAGGCACCTGATCAGGATGATATTATCTGTACTTGGAACACATCTGTCACTTCCCATCACATTGGCTTTACTGGGAAAAGCTAATTCAAAACCACTCAGTGTTGACCCACATATGTTCATATCGACAGACAACACCCATGGGTAACCAATGTGAAGGCTGCTCACCATGTAAGGCAATATGAGCCCAAGGTCTGATTCGAAGAATGACAGGAGTCCATGGAAACCTGTATGGCAGAAATAATTACATTTGTTTTTTAATATAAATTATTGATTATGCTATCACACTTGTCCCATCCCCCGTCATTCCCCTCCACGTTGCACACCCCCTCCCACCCACATTCCCCCCTTTAGTTCATGTCCATGCGTCATAAGTTCTTTAGCTTCTACATTTCCCACACTATTCTTGCCCTCCCCCGGTCTATTTTCTAACCACTGTCTATGCTACTTACTCTCTGTACCTTCCCCCCCTCCTCCTCCCACATCCCTGTTGCTGACCCTCCATGTGATCTCCATTTCTGTGTTTCTGCTCCTGTTCTAATGTTTGCTTAGTTTGCTTTTGTTTTAGGTGTGGTTGTTAATATCTGTGAGTTTGCTGTCTTTTTACGGTACATTTTTTTTATCTTATTTTTCTTAGATAAGTCTCTTTAACATTTCATATAATAAGGGCTTGGTGATGATGAATGCCCTTAACTTGAGCTTATCTGAGAAGCGCTTTATCTTCCCTTCCATTCTAAATGACAGCTTTGCTGGATAGAGCAATCATGGATGTAGGCCCTTTACTTTCATGACTTGGAATACTTCTTTCCAGCCCTTTCTTGCCTGCAAGGTCTCTTTTGAGAAATCAGCTGGCAATCTGATGGGAACTCCTTTGTAGTTCACTGTTCTCTTATGCATTGCTGCTTCTAGAATTCTTTCCTTCATTTTAATCTTGGCTAATATAATTATGATGTGCCTTGGTGTGTTCCTCTTTGGGTCCAAATTCTTTGGGACTCTCTGAACTTCCTGGATTTTCTGGAAGTCTATTTCCCTTGCCAGATTTGGGACATCCTCCTTTATTATTTGTTCACATAAGTTTTTCACTTGTTGCTCTTCCTTTACCCTTCTGGTACCCTTATAATTCAGATGTTGTGATGTTTAAAGATGTCCTGGAGGTTCCTAAGACTCTCCTCTTTTTTTTTTTTTTTTGAATTCTGGTTTCTTCATTCTTTTCTGTTTCTTTCTTTCTTTCTACCTTCTTGTCCACCCCATTGATTTGAGTCCCAGTTTCCTTCCCATCACTATTGGTTCCCTGAGCTTCTTCCTTTATTTCATTTAGTGTAGCCTTCATTTCTTCATCTAATTTGCCACCTAAATCAACCAATTCTGTGAGCATCCTGATCACCAGTGCTTTGAAATGTGCATCTGATAGGTTAAATATCTCTTGGTTGCTTAGATGAATTTGCTCCCAGGCTTTGATTTGTTCTCCCTTTTGAGCCTTTTTTTTCTGGTTGCACCTGTTACATATGAGGGCCTGAGCCTTAGGCGTTCACCAGGGTGGGAGCAGGCCAGTCACTGTATATGGGGGCATGGTCAGAGAGGGAACAAGAGTGCTTGCTTTGCTCTCTCTCATATTTCAGTCCCTTCTTCTACTTACCACAAGTAAATTGTGCCCTTGTGGTGCTCATTTCCATGTAGGTGGGCTTGTTTACATTCTAGAACCCTGTGGGTCTCTCTAACATACTCTCTTGTGAGGCTAGGAATCTCTCCTGGCACCTCAACCTCCACAGGTGTTTTGAATTTGTGTTCTTAGGTTGTTTTCTGCTTCTGGGGCCCTGGGTTGCATGGTCTGCATCACTCCCCATTTTTGCCTGGATTATCTGCATGCAAATGTGGAACCACCTGGTCAGCCAGCCTCCTTGCTCAGCCTAACTGGGTCTGCCTGTTGCCACCCCACACCTGTGCTCCACTAGCCCCCACCTGTGCACCTGGGATCCTCCAACCTCCTCTTTTACCTCCTGCAACTCCGCCCCTCTTACCAGTCTGGAGGAATGGTTGTCGGACTTCTGTACAGTTCAATTTTCTGTTAGTTCTGGTTGTTTTCTTGTTTCTAAATCTTTGCTGTCCTTAATTTTGCTTGTTCAAAGAGGCACAGTGTGTCCACCTATGCCTCCATATTTTCCAGAAGTCCAAAATTAATTTAATTTGGATGTTTTCTTAATGTTTACCCCATAAAGTTGAGTACCAAAAATCTGTTGTCAAAAGTAGTATTATTTTTCCAAAGTCATATTGGTGAATCTCAGATCTGATTTAATTAGTGTTTCCAGCTAGATTTCACTTTTTTGCTTTTGGAAATTTTGCCATGTCTCAGGTATTCCACCAAACACATGTAAAACCAGCCCACAGTGTTTTTGGTTGTATGTGATGCACTTGTGGCAATGTCTCTAGAATGTTGGTTCAGTCCTCAACCCAGTGAGCTCTTTGGGTCATTGGAGACTCCGAAGAAACACAATAGCTCTAAACTGATAAGAATACAAATGTTTGCACTCAGCTTTTCCTTCTGAAACCTGGGATCCTTGTCAACTTCCTAGGAATCTGAAAAAACCTGTGTCTGATTCATTTGTATACTAATGGAAGTGTCCTGGGTAAGAAGCCAGGAGCCCTGAGAACCTTTCAGCTAAATCTAATTAGAAAACAGCACCCAGGTAATGAAACTTTACAAAAGTGAGGTCACTTGTTTATTGAGAGTACAAAACATAAGGAATCTAGTAATTAGACACCCATATTCTAGAGATAGGTCATTATCAAGTTTACATTACTGAAGATAGTTGAGACAACAAAATGTTTGCCAGTTGTCTCAATAGTTTCTATTGATGTGTCTTTTGGGAAAGGTCATAATAAAAGTGTTTCTCTCACTATAAAGAGTGAACCTGGCTTACCCTCTAACAATCTTGTTCATACACCTGTGGGTACTCTCAGGCCATCCATTACTGTGACTCCACGTGGGCAGCATTGCAGCTATTGCCATTTTTTTCTTTTGAGTTGTGGGGAAAATATCAGGAGAAGAGGGTGGCTTTCCTCGTTAGAAGCAGTTATTAGGTACTGGATTCCTGCTAGGTCTGTCAGTTGTGTACTTCAGGTCATGGCTTGCAGAATAAGAAGGGAGTGCTGGAGAACATATTAATCTACATTTTTATAATCCTGAGCTACTGGTGTGTCCTTTGACCTGTTTTAAGGTTGGACATTTATGTAGTTTTTCCTCTGTACCTGATCAGAATAAATTTTAACAAATTCTGGTGCTGGTCCATTCTGTGGCAATGCCAAGGCAGCCCCCTGAAGTTATGTGATTGAATACCACACAACATCTTTACAAAGCTCCACACAGAAACTCATGGTGGAGCATTTAGACAGGTACAAACTTTCTGTAATCTCAGACAGGGGTCAGGTACACCAAAACAACAACAGTCCAAAACTGTCAAAAGTGATTGTGGGCACAGAAAGCCTGTACAGCCCAAACCTTAAGATGATAAGGGCCAGCCCATGTCCCACATTCCAGTCTATGTAGTCATTGGGACACCCCCAGAGTCTCACACAAGCCGTCACACTGTCCTACTCCCAATGGAATCTGGGCCTCCATTCTCTTTGCCACCAGCTGCTAAATGAAAGTGTAGAAAGTCAGTCCTCACATATTTGTGGGAATATTAGAGAAAATGGTATGTTGTTCAGTTTCACAGCATGCCATAAGCATCTTGCATTTGTCCACAGTTTTTGTGGAACTCTCTTCCTAAGGTATATGTGTAGCAGTCAGCTGCATTGTCCTTTCTGTCCTTCTAAGACACGTATGGATTATCACACTTAATTGCATCATTTCTACACAAAATGGTATGTGATTAAGTTATTGCAGCAGCGATGTGGCCACCGACAAGCAGTGCCTGTGGCTTTGTGGATGAGATGACATAAATTCACATGGACTACAGATTCCTGTGAAATAAAAGGGATGGCAGAGCTAGTCAGTCACTCAAGGGGAGAGCACACCGACACTTGCCTTCACAGGTTTTTATTGACTTTCCAATAGCATCCATCAAAGGTTTCCATTCATTGTCCTTAGGTTTGCTTTAGGTAATTACTTTTTACACATAGCAATGGAAAAGATGTTACTGATTACTTCTTACAGATTAACAAGGAAAATATGTTGCATCTTCAAGGGAATGATAAGAGTAATTGGTTTGGTTACAGTTCACTCCTTGGGAGAATTAGCACAGACTTTAGGAAGTTACGTTAAAGATATGCAGTAAGTATTTGCTGCCTCAACTCAGGGTGAGGGAGTTTAGCAAGAGCAACTCACAAAGCAGCCTAGGTATAATGCAGGCCTGACTTTCCATGGGAGAACTGATCTGTGGGTTAGGCACCCTTTGTGCTGCCATGCACCTATTGGGCTTTTTAATAGAGCTGGGCTACATTTTCCATCCCACATAGACAGGTTCATTATACAGGAGATTTTGTGTAACTTGTTTCATAACAAACCTAGACTCCCAAGGTCAGAAGGTGCAACCTCACTTCTTTTCATGAATTCCCACAAGGGAGAACATTTTTCACAGGGTTACATTCTAACAAGGCCACTAGAGCATGACTTGAATACATTCCGTTGCCATGTTTGCAGTTCTGCCAAAAACATCTTAATTGTCTCCCGATAAGGAAAATTAGTTTGCTTGTGCTGTCAGAGTGAAGTGCTATGTTGGTGGGTGTAAACAACATGCTTTTTAACTGACACTTCTGCAAGCTTGATTTTGAGATCAGGTTGTGGGCTGGATTGTTTCCTCCTGAGGACCCTTTCTCTGTCTTGCAAGTGAGTGTGTTTAAACTTCTTGTTCCCAGGTCTTTCTTCTATGCTTCTCTCATCCTGATGATTAGGTAAAAGCTCCACTTTTATTTGATTAGGAACCCCCAAATTAATTCACTTACCATTACTCCCCTAAACTATCAATCCAAATACAGGCACACTGTGAGGTAATGGGTCTTTACACTTCCAATGGTGAATTTGGAAAACACATTTGAGCTCTTAATGCATGTCACAGCTTGACTAAAGAGACTTACACAGAAATGAGGCTGCAGGTAGAAAGACATGTGTATGCAATATATTCATGTGTCTTATAGCTATAGCCAAATTTTAACCAAAAATTCTATCCCAGCTATATTGCCACAAACACTCTCTGATGGCGGTTGTTTTGAATCAACCCTCACTTGCAATTTATAATTGTTTCACACTCAGTTCTCATGGTGTTAAGTTGTCCAATGCTCTCACAGTTGTCCTTGATGTGCACTATCTTTGAACAATATTTTTGACAGATGCCAGCCATTTATCAGCGATGTGGATTTTCTATTTTACAAGTCATGTGATCAGATACTGTCCCTGGAAAGGGCTGTATTTCTTCCTTAAATCTCCAAGTAACTGTCTCTTTTCTAAGTCTCAAATCTCTACAATAAAAGCTTCAAAACTTGATTAGATAAAAAAAAATCACTGTCTTTTTAAAAGGATCCAGTGGATTCCTTTCATGTGTGTTTCCTGTACACTGTTGTTGAATGGCAGAGCCATAAAATCCTCCAGAAGTTGTCCTTTCATGCCAGGGGAGTCCAAGGCTCAGTAGCTCAGAGATAATGTGTTGTTACCAGACTTTTGGTGACTCTCAGTACTGGCATGAAGGATCTTGAGATCACGTAACATATTTAAGTCTGTGTATTCCCATTCCTGCATTTGGGTTGTTCTTTGTGCAGTCACTGGGAAAATGCACTTTATACAGACTAGTCAAAATTAGAAATAAGAGAGGTCTCTTGTTCCTAAGCTAAAAAAAATTGCCTTGAAAAGAATGATCATATAATTCCTGTTGATCAACTATCTCACAATAGCACATTTAAAGGTCAGAAATTGTTTCAGTCAGGGCACTGTGTCTTGATATATGTATACCTTAAAAACTCTGAGTTCCTGAAGCAGCTCCATAATGTCATTCTTTTTATGGTTTTTGGTGATGTTCACATTGTTTCCTTTTTTGTTTAACTAAATATGAAGGTGACATCACATTGTCACCTTGAGGATCCTGTAGAATGCATAACACAGAGTATTTTCATAATGTCCATGGTAGCAGACTACCCCTTTCAAAATGTTTTCAAAATGATGACCCACCCCTTCATTTGTCTGGTATTTGGTACAGTACAATATATCCTAGACCTCATTTTTACTATGCAAGTATTGGTCACATCCTTGGTACCACATGACTCTTCCCAATACAAGGTTGTGTCCTAGGAATATCTCTTATGTCTCTGAGGCTGTTTACTTCTATAAAAGGTGGGTATTAGAAAACAAACCTTGTATTATTTTGGTAGGATCAATTGACTCAGCCATGGCAAGTACTTATTTATTACCGGTCTTGCAGTGATCTTGCTGGATCTGCTGTGCATTTTCACCTAAATAAATTTTCACTCACCCATGACAAACTTTCTGCCTTCTTCCTCACTGGCTTGTGAGCCCTGTGAGTTCAAAAAAGAGGTAGAATACAAATCTGAAGGAATTTGAGATGGTTTCCATCCAATCTTGATCTTTGAAATTTGTGACCAGATAAAAGATCTATCAGGGCAGTAAATGTGTATAATACTCAGTGAGGTCACTGGTACTATTTTGGATGAAGTTCACTCATGCAACTATATATGATACATCTGGTGTGTTGTGACCATTCGAGGCCAGACAGGTTCATGAGATTCTGGCAGATGGAAGTAATATTCATGGAACTTTTGAGTTGTCTGATATACCATTATTCAAGGGTGGGCAAAGCAACATGCTGCCAACTGTCTGTCCCACTGCGTGTCACCTGTCCACTTTGTGTGTTAAGCCAGGGTCGCACTGAGTGTGAACCACTCACTGCATATCTCTCATCACACAACTTGCAACCCTGAGGGAACCCTTACATTGTGAAATACTAGCTTATAGAAAAAGCCTGCAAGGTGCCAACAAAATTATGCAAGAGAGCTTCAAGCCCACTCACAGCTATGGGAACTTTTTAACACACCCAGTCTCAAGGCTGTGAGAACAATTCTTTTCAGGACTGTTCTCAAGTTTATGGGAAACTGCTTCCCTTAGCTGTTCAAATATCTGGGTGAGGAAACCAGTCTGCCTCATTTTACCCTACAACTGGCCTAAGTTAAAACACAACGAGACTTAAGCAGGCTTCACTTCT
Source organism: Anoura caudifer (assembly GCA_004027475.1). NCBI lineage: Eukaryota > Metazoa > Chordata > Mammalia > Chiroptera > Phyllostomidae > Anoura > Anoura caudifer. Next base: position 48,784 of record PVKU01010008.1, on the reverse strand, counting down.
GTCAAAAAGTAGAAAATATAGGCAGGAATGGAGTCAGTTGGGAGACAAAAATGGTGGGTGGATCTAGAATTCTCTGTGAAGCAGGGAATGATGGTGTACTAACTTCTATTGGAAGGCAAGCAGATGTGGGTAAGAGAGAACCAGGGCTGGTATCACTTTGAAATGTAGAAGAAGTTGACAAGGCTGGTATCAGTTTAGGCATATTTTTCAATATGATATGCGAGAGTATCCAGTTTTTGCTGATTATGTATATTTTGTGTAGCCAGGATGAGCTGCTGAAAAGTCTGTTAACTCAGCAGTTTATATCTTTACCTTCTTTGTCATGCATTAGTTGTTCAGGTAAGAGGGTTTAGTCCTGGGCACTCTCTAGTGTTCCCATGTATTAAGTGTCTGTTTTGTGCCCATACCTTTCTGTTTTGATTATTGTACCTTTAAAGTTTTGTTGGAGAATATGGGGAGTGATATCTATAACTTTTCTGTTTCTTCTCTAAATGTATTTGCTTCTTTAAGGCATTTATTTTTCCATACACTTTTTAAAATTTCCACTTCTGAGAAGAATGTGCATAATACTTTGATAAGATTTCAGTTGAACCAAATAAATTACTTTGGGTGATATCATAATTATAACAATTTAATCTTTCCAATATATAGGAATGGTTTGTCTTTCCATATTTTGGTGTTATTTTCAATTTCTTCAGTGTCCTTTAATCTTGATAGTGCAGATCTAAAACCTCTAGGTTGATGTCAGTTCAGAGGCATTTATTTATTTTTCAGGCAAATGTCAATGGGATTACCTTCTTTCCCTCTTCTTCCTGTATTTATGATTGTATATGAATGTGACAGGTTTCTGTACAGTTTGCATTTTGTTTTTTACTCAATTACTTTATTAATTCAACTTTCTTGAATTCTTTAAGAAATTCTATATAGAGTATCATATGACCTGCAAATGGTGATAGTTTTTATTCTTTTTTTATTTAGATGTATTTTATTTCTTTTTCCCCTCTGATTGACAGTGTAGCTATTCCAATCTATTTCAAATGATTGTAATGAAAGTGAACATTCTCTGTTTTTTATTTTAAAGAAAACTTCTTATTTCACAATTGAGTATACACTTAATTTGAGTTTGACATATATACTCCTTGTCAAGCTGAGATTATTGTTTTCTATAAGTTTTCTTGCAAATATTTTTATCAGTAATGCATATAGCATTCTTTTTCTTTTGCTATTTCTCTTGAATATTCATATGATTTTTTTGATGTGATGAATGATGTCAATTGTTTCCTGGATATTGAGCCATTGTTACATCCCTGGTATAATTCACACTTGATCAGGATATATAATTATTTTAATATATCATTCCATTTCATTTCGTATAATTTTGTTGAAAATTTCAGTGTGTACATTTATCAAGAATATAGGCCTGTAAAGCTTCCTCCATCTGTCCTTTTTTTTTTTTTTTGCAGTGTCTTGACTTAGTTTGGCTATCAGAGTAATGCTGGTCTCATAAAACAAACTTGTAAGTGAACTTCATCAATTTATACATTACTTGAGAAGTATGTGTACTTCATATTAAAAATATTTGTTAGAATTGACCTGTAAATCTACCTGGGCCTGAGCTTTCCGTTTTGGGTGTTTTAATTACTGGTTCAAAGGTATTGCTAGTAATTGGTTTGTTCAGATAATGTGATTTGTCATAATTTAGCCTTCACAGGGATGATTTAAAATATTTTAATTTTATTAGATGGTCAAATTTGTTGTATACAATTGTGGTGTTATTCTTTAAAAATTCTTTCTGTTTTTCTAGTGTTGGTTGTTTCTCTCTTTTTTTTTTGGTTGTATTTATTTTTGTTTTGTCTCTTTACTAAATGGTGGGTTTCATTAGAGGCTTTTCAATTTATTTAGCATTTAAAAGAAGGATCCATTAGTTTTATTAGTCTTTACAGTCTTTCTCTTTTTTCCTTATTGTGTTACTGATCTGTGTGTATGTGTGTGTGTTTGTGTGTTTTAAAATTCAACTTACTTTTTGGTTTGTTACTTCTATTTCTACTGTATTTAGAAACTTGAATGATTTTATTGAAAATTTTCTGCTCCTTAGTTAGAACTGTATAGTTACAATGTCCTCTTATTAGAGCTTTTCATAAATGTTGATTTTCTGAGACCATATTTGCATTTTTATTTTTCTCAGTGAAGCTGTGGGTTTCTGTTTCTTTTAGCTTTTTAAAGACTTTATTCATTTGTTTTTTTTTAGACCGGGGGAAGTGATGAGAAAGAGAGGGAGAGAAACATCAATCAGTGATTGCCTTCCACGTGCCCCCAATTGGGGACCTGGCCTGCCACTCAGGGATGAGCTCGGATTGGGAATCCAACTAGCAAAATTTTGATTCACAGGCTGGCGCTAAATCCACTGAGCCACACCAGCCATGGATGTTGGTTTTAATTATTGATTTATTGAGTGTTTGGTAGTACTTTGAATAAATTCCAACTGTATTATTTGTTTTTGTTTTCTTACCTATATTTGATTTCCAGTTTCTTACCCTTGTGGTCACAAAATATGGTTAATAGAGCCCTGGCTGATATGGCTCAGTGGATTGAACACTGCCCTGTGAACGAAGAGTCACCAGAGAGATTTATAGGCCTATATTATTAAAAAAAAAAAAAACATTCCAGGCCAAAATTCTCAAAATAACAGTAGGAAAACAGATTTAATAATATTTTTACGGGATTATGCACCCCGATCAAGTAAATTTTACCACCAAAACTAGAATGACTCAACATCCAGGAAACAATCAATGTAATCCATAACATTGAAAACCAAAAATAAGAATCATATGGTTACTTGAGAGATACAGGAAAAGCCTTTGAGGTACTAAGTATGCATGACTGATCAAAATATTTCAAAGAATACTAATAGAAGGAAATATATCAGCTTGATAAATGCTATATATGACAGCCTCTCAGCTCACATAATACTCAACTGCAAAACAATGAAAGTATTTTTAAAGATCAAAAACATGTCAAGAGTGTCTACTCTCATTACTATTATTAAAAATTATACTGGAATATTTAAACATAGCAATCAAATAAGAAAAATAAATAAAATGCATCTAAATGAAAAGGAAGGTAAACTCTCAGCATTTGTAGATGACGATATTCTACACAGAATTTCTTTTTTTCTCACTTTTTTCTTTTTTTTTTTATTGTTGTTCAAGTAGAGTTGTTTCCATTTTCACTCCACCATGCCCCTCAGGCCGATGAGGTTCACCTCCAATCCTATATCCTACCCTCTTTTGGTTTTGTCCATGTGTCCTTTATATATGTTCCTGAAGAACCTTCCTCCTTTTGTCTCCGATTATACCATCACACCCCGCACTCTAGTTACTGTCTCATTAATGTCTTAATTAACGAGACAGTGTTTAATTTCAATGTCTCTGGTTATGTTTGGCTTGTTTGTTGGTTTTGTTGATTAGGTTCCACTTATAGGTGAGATCATACAGTGTTTGTCTTTCTGACTGGCTTATTTCACTTTGCATTATTCCCTCCAATTGTACTCCACACTTTTGCAAAGGGCAGGAGCTCCTTATTTCGTTCTGCTGTGTAGTATTCTGTCGTGTAAATGTACTATTGTTTTTTGATCCATTCATTTACTGATGGGCACATAGTTTGCTTCCAGCACTTGGCTTTGTGAATTGAGCTGCTGCAAACTTTGGGGTGAATAGGTTCCTTTGAATGGGTGTTTCAGTGTTCTTAAGGCATAATCCCAACAGGGGAATTGCCAGGTCAAAAGGTAGTTCCATTTTTAATTTTCTGAGGAAATTCTATAGCATTTTTACAGTGGCAGCACTAGTCTGCATTACCATTAACAGTGCACTAAAGTTCCATTTTCTCCACATCCACTCCAACACTTGTTTCTTGCTGTATTTATGATGGCCATTCTAAACAATGTGAAATGGTATGTCTTTGTCGTTTTAATTTGCATCCCTCTGTTGGTTAGTGGTGCTAAGCATTTTTTCAGATGTCTCTGACCCCACAGCATGTCTTCCTTGAAGAAGGTCTGTTCAAGTTTTTTGCCCATTTTGTAATTGGGCTGTTTGGCTTCCTGGAATAGAATCATTGACTTCTCTATATATTTTGGAGTTCAAACCCTTCTCCATGTTATAATGGGAAAAATACGTTTTCCCATATGGTTGGTTCTCTTTTCATTTTCACTCTGTTCTCTTTAGCCATGCAGAAGCTTTTTTATTTTCATGAGATCCCCATGTTTTTTCTTTCCTTTGTTGCCCTCAGTCTAGGGAATATATCAGTGAAATATCTCAAATTTTCCTGTCTGTTACTCTCTAGGTCCTTTATGGTGTCCAAACTCATGTTTAAGTCTTTTATCCACTTTGAATTTGTTTTTGTTTATTGTTCAGGTTGCTAATCAAGTTTCATTTTTTTTTCAATCAGCTGTCCAGCTGTCCCTACACTATTTGTCTTAAAGAGGCTATTCTTACTCCATTTTCTACTGCTGCCCTCTTTATTGAATATTAACTGACCGTAGATTCTTAGGTATATTTTTGGACTCTCTATTATGTTCCATTGGTCTATGTGTCCTTTCTTATATCATTTCCAGGCTGTTTTGATTAGAGTGCCCTTGTAATTCTCTTCCACATCAGGTATTGTGATCCCTCCTACCATGATTTCCTTTCTCAAAATTTTTTAAAATTATATTTTATTGATTATGCTATTACAGTTGTCCCATTTCTCCCCATCATTCCCCTCCACCCTTCACATACCCTCTCACCCACATTCCCCCCCTTTAGTTCATGGCCATGTTTCATAAGTTCTTTAGCTTCTCCATTTCCCACACTATTCTTGCCCTCCCCCTTTCTATTTTCTACCCATGGTCAATGCTACTTATTCTCTGTAACTTTCCTCCCTCTCTCCTCCTACCACTCCCCTGTTACAAAACCTCCATGTGATCTCCTTTTCTGTGTTCCTGCTCCTGGTCTAGATGTTTGCTTATTTTGTTTTTGCTGTGGTTGTTAATATCTGTGAGTTTGCTGTCTTTTTACTGTCCTACTTTTGATCTTCTTTTTCTTAGATAAGTCCCTTTAACATTTCATATAAGTACTTGGTGATGATGAACTCTCTTAACTTGACCTTATCTAGAAGCGCTTTATTTTCCCTTCCACTCTAAATGACAGCTTTTCTGGATGGAGCAATCTTGGATGTGGGTCCTTGACTTTCAAGACTTGGAATACGTCTTTCCAGCCTGTAAGGTTTCTTCTGAAAAATCAGCTGACAGTCTGATGGGAACTCCTTTGTAAGTGACTCTGCTTTTAACCCTTGCTGCTTCTAGAATTCTTTTCTTCATTTTAATCTTAGCTAATGGAATTATGATGTGCCTTGTTGTGTTCCTCCTTGGGTCCACCTTCTTTGGGACTCTCTAAGCTTTCTGGACTTCCTGGAAGTCCATTTCCCTTGCCAGATTGGGCAAGTTCCCCTTTATTATTTGTTCAAATAAGTTTTCCACTTGTTGCTCTTCCTCTTCCCCTACTGGTACCCCTATAATTCGGATGTTGGGACATTTAAAGATGTCCTGGAGGTTCCTAAGCCTCTACTCATTTGTTTGAATTTTTGTTTCTTCATTCTTTTGTTTGTTTCTTTCTTCCTTCTGGTTCACTGCATTGATTTTTGTCCCAGTTTTCCTCCCATCATTATTGGTTCCCTCTGCATTTTTCATTTCAGCTATTGTAGCCTCCATTTGTTCCTCTAATTTGGGACCAAAATCAACCAATTCTGTGAGCTTCCTAATCCCCATAGCTTTGAACTGTGCTTCTGATAGGTTAGCTACCAGTGTTACGAGCTCTGCATTTGATACATTGACAACCTCCTGGTCGCTTAGATGAATTACCTCTGGGTCCCAGGTCTGTTCTCCCTTTTGAGCCATCCTAGTTTATTTATTTATTTTTTTTGTCTGCTCATGGCTGTTACCTAGTGAGGGGCAGAGCCTTAGGCATTGAACAGGGCGGGGCAACCCAGTTGCTGGGTTGTGATTCTGGATGTGGGGGTAGGGTTTGAGAGAGTACAATGGCATTTCCTGTGCACTATTTTGCATATTCCTGTCCCTTCAGCCTCTTTCCCCTCTCAAATGGGGCCCTTCTGATGCTGATTTCCTTGTGGGTGGGCCTGTGCACACTCCAGGGCCCCATGGGTCTCCCCAATGAACCCTCCTGTGAGGCTGGGACTCTCTCCCTGCACCTCAGCACCTAAAAGCATTTTCAATGGGTGCTTTTATGCTTTACTTCCCAGCACTGTGGCCCTGCATTGTGCAGTCTGTCTTACTGCTGGTTTCCACCTGGTTTATCCATGTGCGAATGTGCATCCACGGTCTGCTGCCTTGTGCGGCCTGTTTGGCCTCCTTCCATTTGGCAAAGCCACCATCTGTGTGCCTGGAGTGATTGCATGCCCAAGACCACCACCAGATTATCCTGCTGCAATCCAACTCTGCCGGCCACTGACTCTGCTCCTCTTACCTGTCCGGGAGAATAGTTGTTGTTGGACTCCTGCTCAGTTCAATTGTCTCTCTGTCCTGTTGGGTTTTCTTTTTTTGGTTCTACATTTTTGTTGTCCTTAATCTTTGTTGTGAGAGGAGGCACAGCATGTCCAACTATGCCTCCATCTTGGCTGGAACTCCTTCTTTCTCAAAATTGCTGCAGCAGTTTGGGGTAGATTTGGTTCCATATCAATTTGTAAAGTGTCTGTTCTATATATTTGAAATATATCATTACTACTTTAATACTTAATGCATTGAATCTATAAATCTCTTTGGGTAGTATGGACATTTTAATTATGTTAATTCTTTTGATCCATGAAAACAGTGTATACTTCAATTTGTTTGTGACTTCCTTAATTTCTTTAAGTGTACTGTAGTTTTCTGAGCTTGGGTCTTTTACCTCCTTGGATAAGTTTGTTCTCAGGTATTTCATTTTTCTTCTTGCTATACCAAATGGGATTTTTTTCTAGTTTCTGTTTGTGATATTTTATTGCTGGTATACAATAATGGTCTTGACTTCTGAATATTCAGTGTGTATCCCACTGTTTTGCCAGATTCATTTATTAGGTTGAGCCTTTTTTTTTTGTGGAGCCTATTAGATTATCTATGTACACTATCATGTCATCTGCAAACAATGACAGTTTAGTTTCTTCTTCTCCAATTTGTATGCCTTTTATTTCCTTTTCTTGCTTATCTGCTGTGGCTAGGACTTCCAATACTATGTTGAATCAAAGTAGTGACAGTTGACAACCTTATCTTTTTCCTGATCTTAGGGGGAAAGATTTTATTTTTCATCCATTGGGTATGATGTTGGCTTTAGGTCTCGCATATATGCCCTTTACTTTATTGAGGAATGCACCCTCTATTTCCACTTTCCTGAGTGTTTTTTAACACAAATGGGTGCAATACTCTATGAAATGCTTTTTCTGCCTCTATTGACATGATGGTGTGATTTTTTTGCCTTTGCTTTTATTTGTGCAATGTACTACATTTATTGATTTGCAAATATCTACCAGCGTTCACCCCTGGGGTGAATCTCACTTGGTCATGTTGTATGATCTTTTTAATGTATTACTGAATTTGGTTTGTCAATCATTCATTCAGGATTTTAGCATCTATATTCATCAGTGGTATTAACCCGAAGTTTTCTTTTTGTGTCTTCATCTGCTTTTGGAATTAGGATGATGCTCCTTCATAAAAAAAAGCTTGGGAGTCTTCTGTCTTCTTGGAATTCTGGAATAGTCTGTGACTGATAAGGGTCACTCTTCCTGAAGGGCTTTTTAAAATTCTCCAGTGAAACTGTCTGGTCCAGGGCTTTTTTGTGTAGGAAGCTTTTTTTTTTTTTATTACTGCTTCAATTTCATGTGCTGTAACTGATCTGTTCAGTCTTTCTGCTTCTTCTTCATTGAGTTTTGGGAGATTATATTTTTCTAGAAATTTGTTCATTTCACCTAAGCTTTTAAAATTTCTTGCAATATAATCCTTCGTATTAATTTCTACAATTCTTTGTATTTCTATGGTATCAGTTGCAATCTCTCCTCTTTCATTTCTGATTGTGTTTATTTGGGTTCTCTCTCTTTTTTTCTTGATGATCCTGTTTAAGTCTTGTCAATTTTGTTTATGTTTTCCAAGAACCAGTCCTTGGATTTATTGATGCTTAGATTTGTTCCTTTAGTCTCTATGTTGTTTAATTCTGCACTGATCTAGGTTATTTCCTTCCTTCTACTTGCTCTGGGCTGTCTTTATAGTTTGTCTTTAAGTTCTTGGAGATGTAGGGTGAGATTGTTTATTGGAAATATTTCTATCTTTGTAAGGTAGGCCTGTATCACTCTGAACTTCCCTCTCAGGACTGCCTTTGCTGTATCCAGTAAGTTTTGAGTTGCTTTGAGTTCATTTTCTTTTGTTTCCAAAGACTTTCTTATTTCTTTCTTGATCTGACTCTTGACCCATTCATTGTTTAATAGCATGCTATTAAATCTTCATGACTTTGAGTGTTTTTCAATTTTTTCCTTGAGGCTGATTTCTAGAGTCAGTCCCTTGTGGTCAGAGAAAATGCTTGATATGATTTCCATTTTTTTTTATTTATTTAGGTTTGATTTTTGTTTTATCATGAAGTCTATCTTTGACAATGATCCACGTGCATTTGAAAAAATGTATATTTTGCTTCTTTGAGATGAAAGGATCTATATGTTTCAGATAAGTTCATTTGATCTAGGGCATCATTCAATGCCAAAATATCTTTGTTGATATTTTGTCTGGAAGACCTATCCATTTTGACAGTAGGGTGTTGAAATGGCCTAATATAATCGTGTTGCTGTCAATATCTTTCTGGAAGTCCTCCAAGATTTTATTGATGCATTTGGGTGCTCCTAAGATGGGTGCATATACATTTACAATGTTTTCTTGAGTATTATAAAGTGACCTTCTCGGTCTGTTTTTATGGCCCTTTTTAAAATATATATTTTATTTTTAATTTCATTTTAATTGTTGTTCATATAGGGTTTTCTGTCTTTCACTCCCATCCAAGCCCATCCCCCAACCCTCACCACCTCACTCCCATTTCCAACTCCCCCTTTATTTGTCCATGTGTCCTTTATACATGTTCCTGTAAACCCTTCCCTTCTCCCCTGAAATTCCCTACAGCTACATGCAAAAAAAAAAAAATGAAAATATGTCCCTTTTCTTGAAGTCTGATATGAGTATTGCTACTCTGGCTTCTTTTTTCCTCTCCATTTGCTTGGAGCAACTGTTTCCAGCCTTTCACTGCCAGTCTGTGTAGGTCTTTTGTTCTGATGTGGGTCTCTTGTAGGCAGCATATATGTGGATCATGATTTCTTATCCATTCCACTATTTTATGTCTTTTCATTGGAGCATTTACTCCATTTATTATTAAGTTTGTTTGATAGGTACTTGTTTACTGCCAGTATTTCGTTCCTGTGTTCCTCTTCCTCTCACTTTTTTTTTCTTCCTGTTCTTAAAGCAGTACCTTTAGCATCTTGCAAATTTGGTTTCTTAGAGTTGTATTCTTTTAGACTTCTTTTGTCTGGGAAGCTCCTCATTTGGCCTTCCACTTTAATTGAGAGCCTTGCTGGGTAAATTAGTCTTGGTTGAAGTCCATTGGTTTTCATTACTTGGAATATTTCTTGCCATTCTTTTCTGGTTTGGAGTGTTTCCATTGAGAAGTCAGCTGCTAGTCTTATCCTGGATCCCTTGTATGTTACTTCCTGTTTCTCCCTTGCTGTAAGATTCTGTCTTTGTCTTGAAATTTTGCCATTTTATGTATGATGTGTCTTGAAGTGGGCCACTTTGGGTTCCTCTTGTTTGGGACTCTCTGTGTTTCCTACATTTGTGTGACTTTTCCCCTCATCAAATTATGGAGGTTTCCCATCATTACTTTTTCAAACAGGTTTTCTATCACTTGCTATTCTTCTTCTCTTGCTGGTATTCCTATTGTAGGGCTATTATTATGCTTCATGTTGTTTAGCAGCTTCTTTAACCACCTCTTCATTATTTCTGAATCACTTTTGTGTTTCTTACTCCTTCTGGGTGTTTTTTTCTACCCTGTCCTCCTTGTCACAGGATTGAATAGCTCGCTTATTCAATCCTCTGCTTTATCCAATCTGCTTGTAATTTCTTCTAGAGAGTTTTTAATTTCCACAATTTTATTATTAATTTATTTCTGGATTTTATTTATATTTCTATTATTTTTTTCATACTAATATAGTGCTCACTCAGTTTCTTTAGCTCTCTGTGAATTCCTTGAGCATCTGTATAAATATTCTGGATTTTATGTCTGGTAGTTTGGTTACCTCCATTTCGTTTAGCAGTTTTATTGGGGAGTCTTCCATTCCTTTTGATTGCATGTTCTTCTTTTGTCTACCCATTTTAGGTGACTCTTTTTGTTTGTTTCTGTGATTCCTGATATTTCCCTTTGCAAGCTGTCTTTGAAAGGTGAACTTCTGTGGTAGGCATTCTATGGGATTTGTGGTGGGGTGACTTTGATCTGCTTGTCTGGATGCTCTTGGTTTACCCTTTCTTCTGTTTGTGTGGGCCCTCTTTTGTAGTTGGGTTTTTAGCTTTTGGTGGTTCCTTTGTTGGTGGTCTTTGTCCTCCAGCAACTATACTGGTGGGTGCAGCTCCCACCACTTCTTGTATGTGATCAGTGGCCGGGTTAGGCAAAAATGGATTAAGACAGGGGTAGAGTATCTTATGGGATTTAAAGTACCATCAGGTAGGGAATAGAGAGGAGATTCTTTGGATATGTATAGTTTTAAGTGTGATATATCATCCAACTAGCCACTTTTTGTAAAAGTTGAAAGAAAGATAAGACTCTTGTTAGAGAGGGGAGGAGGATTGTCAGCTGAATCCAGAGCAGTTTTGCAAAGCTAGATGATGAGCTATAGTGAGAGTAAAGGATAGAAAGTAGAAGTAGTGTGAAAAGAATAGAGTTAACCAGAAAAATAATAATGCTCAGGATTGAAGTGAATTGGGAGAAGATCGTGGAGGGTTGCTGTGTAATATGTGCAATTGCATGGAACAAGAATAATTTACAACAGTACTGGGATAACAATATTATGACAAGAAATATATTATTTAGATACCCAGAATAGAAAGTACCCAATCAAGAATTGTTTGCTATTAGAACATGGTTGAAGTTAAAGAAGGATAATTAAAATGCAAGAAGGGGGAAATAAGAAAAACCCTTGAAACAATGCAATTAAACAGAGAAATAAAATGAGGAAAACTAAATATCAGGAAGGGAAGTAAAAAATCACTAATTAAATGAAAGTGGTAAACAATGAAAAATAATGATAATATACATAATAAAATACCAGCTCTATGAGACAGCAAACTGACATTTGCCTTGGTTTCTCAGTTTTTGGATTTAGCCATGTGCTCCCCTTTTGATCTCTTCTGGAAGCTTTGTAACTTCAGGTCTCATTGTTTCACTTGGGGGAAGACCAAACAGCAAAAAAAAAGAGGGAGAGATTGAAAAAAAGAAAGAAAGAATTAATAATAAGCCTCCTGTTGACTTTAAACCTGTTCAGAGATTTCTGCTGGTCTTCTTAGATGCCACTGGATAAAGGGTACTGGGCTTTGCCTTTGTCCCATCCTACAGTTTTGAGAGGATGGAGACCAGGTCTGGGCAACAATATTTACACTTTCCCTGCCACCAGCCCTGGTCCTCCAAGAGCTATCATGCTCAAATCAGCCACTCAGTCTCTGGGCACAGAGCATGAGTCAATCTCAGGCATGCCATTTCACTAATCCACTCAGTCTCAGGCACACAGCTCCAACAGCTGCAGTTCCAATTAGCCACTCAGTCTCTGGGCTTCTGCAGCTTAAATCACCATCAGGGTAATTCAGCCTGTGCTTGACAGTTCCTTACAAAGCAGCTGCCCACCATTCTTAACAAGTGAACAGCTCTTCACACAGCCCAACATTCCAACCAGTGCAGAGACCACCTGAGTCAGGGTCCAACATGACCCAACTCCCACCTTCTCCAGGTGTCACCTAGCACCTCAGTTTGTCTGCTTTGGGCATCGACATTTGAAGCAGAGGTGAACTTCCCCATGTGTCTCCGACTTCACTTATATTCCCCCCAGTGACTTCCAGCATTCTAGATCCCTCCTGGAGCTGGCCATCTCTCACTTTTCCAGTAGGGGAGGGAGCCAGTGATCAAAATCTCTTGCCCGTATCCTGTGGCAGGTGCCAGGCCAGAGGCAACTGCAGCTTTTGTCCCCATCAAAATCTCAGAGACCTTTCTGTGCCAGTGCAATCTCCTCACTTTCTGTTTTACAATGTCCTGTAATGATTGTGCTCCAAACTTCATATGAGCTGACATTCTGTTGGCTGTTCACTCTGTTCCTCAGAAGATTGTCTACGGGTACCAGCTGGGCACAGGGAGAACTAGCCTCCACTCACACCTAACTCACTGCCATCCTCTCAATTTTTCCCTGTTAGTTTCAATAGTTCTCTTGTTTCTATAAGGATAGCTTACAAAGTGAAAGCAACATAATATACAAAAACTACACAGTTCTGGAAGAATGGCAGGCTTCTGCCTTAGAGGCTGTTCCTGAAGAACACCAAAATTAAAATAAAAAACCTACCACCCTCTGTCAGGACAGTTTGAACCTAGGTTTTGCACAGTGTTCCCACTCACAGAAAATGTGATCCATTGGGAAATTCAGCCACTTGCAGCACAATCATCTAGTCCTCCTTTTGGAAGAACAGGCTGAAAGCACAACACAGAAATCACCACCTCAGAAGCCAGGCAGTTCCAGCAAGACCCCAAACCTCCCAGTTAGAGACAGCCAGTGCCCTTTTTTTTATCACTGTTTCTAGAAGCTCCCAGATTATTGTAATATCCCATCTAGATGGCCCTTCATTTTCTAAGCAAAGTCTTCTTATAGCCCCTGTTTACTTCCCCAATGATCTGAGTTCTCTTAATCAGGTCTATCTGAATCAGGGGTGCATATATTTTCCAATTAGTGTTTTGAGATTTTTCAGATACAATTCCACAAGTAGAAATGCTGGATCATTAGGAAATTTAATTTTTAACATTTTGAAGAAACTACCTAGAATTTTCAATGGTTGCTGAAGTAATTTACATTCTTTATATAGTGCATGAGGCCCTGGCTGGTGAGGCTTAGTCGATTGAGAACCACCCTGTAGATGAAAGTCTTGTCAGTTTGATTTCCAGTCAGGGTACATGTGTGGGTTAATGACCATGATCATGGTGCAGAACTCATGAGAGGCAGCCACACATGGATTTTTCTCTTTCTCTTTTCTTTTCCCTGCTCCCTCTCTAAAATTAAGTAACTAAAAATCTTTTTTTAAAAAGCAGTTTATGAAGAAATTTACACAATTCAATACTCCTGACCATACAAAAGAAGATATATTTTGTAGTGGCATAGAGGGGCATAGGGTTTATTATGCTAATTGAAATAAGGCACAGAAATAAAGAAGACCATATATATTCACTTACAAGTATAATATACTGAACAAAATAGATAAACAAACAAAATCCAGAGTCATAGAAAGTGAATAGAGACTGACAGATGTCAGAAGAGATAGTTTTGAAAGCTCTTCAGAAATAATGAAAAAATAGAAAGCAAAATGCTCATAGATAAGAAAAATGTATGATGATCAATGAAGGGAAGGGCTAGAATCAGAAAGAAAGTATTGACAGTAAAAGATGATTTTGGATAATGAAAACACAATAACGTAAATTAATAATGTGTAGTTAAGTTGTGCACTTGAAATGTATTGTTTTTTATATCATATCAGTGCTCTAAATTTAAGAAACAATAAGTAAAATCTCCTCCACATGTTTCTCTGGTTCTTGTTCAGGAATTCAAATGCCTATTCCCAAAAAATACATTGTCTTTCAAAAAGTAAAAAAAAAAAAAAACACCCTTGAACTATTGAACATATGTGTCATCATCAGTGAATTGAAATCAGAAATTTCCAAGGTCAATTCCTACAATTCTGCTACCATTGTGAAGAGCAGGCATTTCCCTTGAATCCCACACTGTGCTTGTCATGCTAATAACTTCTGATGATCCACAGCCACCTCTAAGTCAGAGGAGCACAAATTCTCTGAGAAACCGAAGTATTGTGGACTCATTTATGTCATCCAGTACCCTAGGGGTTTATTTCCTTATTTGGGAAATAGAAACATGCATTTCCATTTCTCAAGTGTGTCTTGAAAATGCTCTCTTATCTGGCACTTGGAGATAGAAGTCTGTATTATAATGGTGCACTATGCAATATTTAGCCATGTGCTTATCAACAAACTAAGACTCATCCTCAGTTCAGAACAGACACTGCCCTGAATCAACTGCTCCATATTGTCCCTTCAGTTAAACTCATTACCTCACATTTTTGGCCATATTTTGTGTTTGTATTGGGAAAATGCCCCCAGGTTGCAAACACTTTCATATATATATATATATATATATATATATATATATATATATGAAATATATTTTGTTGCTATATTATATATATATATATAGAGAGAGATATTTACATTTAATTATAATGAAGCTGATTTATACTTGTACTGAGGCAGTTTCTCTGAAGCTTCTCATTTGGATCCAAAACCTCAACAGTGCTTTATTTGGAAAGTGAACAATTGTCATGGTTATTTGTGTTCTCCATATTTAAAAAGGACAACATTGACAGGATCAAGATCTCTTCTCTTTCAGCCTCGAATATAGAGGGGAAATTTTCAAGCTATATGTTCTTTATGGTTACTCCTTAACTGAATGTGAGTGCAACTTCCACTATGCTCCATATGCTTTTGGGAAATAAGATAAACCTAGAGATGGAACTACACTCTATGAAATTTCTGAATTAGAAAGTGAATCTGTGCCACAGTAGGTAATTTTTTGTATTTAGGTAAGAGCCATCAGCAGACAGAGAAAATGTTTGGATAGTTGCCTGTATATTGAAGTAAAATATTCAAGATAGAACTAAAAAAGTACCTTAAATTATGTGCCATAGAATAAATAAAGGAGATATCATTAAAACTACAGTTATGATTGAAGACCTGGGCAATCGATAGATAGTGGGCAGTGTAGGTGGCTATCATTCTAATCAAACAATGTTGAATCCACTTGTAGCTAGTTGATCATAATTGCTGAAGTTTGCTACCAATTGCAAAAGACCATGTAAAAGCTGTATATAGAACAATCTCTAGATAAGAGTTTTGATATATTTCCCTCTGTCTGGCATCATGGAGTTAAGGATATAGAGCTGGATTTTTTATTTTTTCTGATGTGTGTGTCTTTCTGTCTTTATTTCACATATGATTGAGGAAAGACAGCACTCATGGTGCAGAGCAGAGCACAAATGGCAACTTAGATGCCTTTGGCACAAGTTGCAGATCATTTTGTCATTTCTGTTAAACAAAAGAAACCAAAGAAATGATGGTTCTTAGAATCCTTTATCATTTTTCTCCCTTTTATTTTTCCTGTAGGCTTCACTAAATTTTAGAAGCAGCATTGCTTTTTCTTTATTGTTCTTGTTTTGGGGGTTCTTTAGGAAATGACATGGTCAAGAATCCTGTCCAGGACACACAGGCTATGCAATGAGATGATAAAACTTTTGAAACACTTCTCAACTGGAGCAACATTAAAAGAAGCTTTTTACTTACAGTTTCTTTTCTAACACTCAGGGGCGAAAAAGTACATCCTTACATAGAAGCAGCACTCTGGCACCACAGTTCTGGCTTTGCAAGGCTCTGCACTTTGCATGCAATGGTGCTACAAGAGTCTCTCAGTTTTCAACGTGAATAGTGGGTGCCAGATAATTCTGCCACCTTTTCACACAGGGACATTATGCAGTAACTGTAATGATCCTTGAAAAATTATTCTCATCCCCCTTTCTATGGAACCAGACCAAGGCATTTCTTAAAAAAGACACACAAGGGAAAATGAAACCTTAACACTAGAAATATTATCTATCAATAAGAAGATTCTTTAGGCTTTAGTGGACATGCTGGGGAGTTACCAAAATGTGAGATTTAAAATGAGAAGGCATCCTTATTTGCACCTGTGTGAAGTTGAGTTTGTGTAAAGAGTGCAAGTCTCTAGTGACAGGAAAGCTTTAGTATGCTGAAATACAGATCTTGGGTTAAAGCAAGAGCAAAGCTGGTAGGTGTATCTGTCATATGAAAATTTTTTCAGCAAAACTTTTTTTATCTCTATGGGGTTCGTTGTCCTTTATTTCCTCAATAATTGTTGTCAAGCCCCAAGCCACATAGGTTTTCTGATAGCACTATTAACACCAAACAATAGGTATCTTCTCTAAGTTCTGAATAAGAAACCTAGTAGATTTCTTATGACAAACAGGAATTTCTCATGCTGCTAACAATGATTTTGTTGCTAGGCAAATTCCAGGACTGTAGACAAAGCAAGGAAACAAGAACAGCTTAGAAATCTCTGGTTCTGTTGTGGACTTTTGGCACAATTCTTTTATGACAAACTATTAATATATGTATAAAATTCCCTGACTATCACAGCTGGAAAATTCTCCCCTGCACACTAAACTCAAATTATGCATTTAAAACTCCGTCTTTTCAATCTTGTGTTCATCTGTCCCTACATATGTGTTCTGAAATCCTGTGAGCTCATTGGGGTGGGCTTAAGATTCCAATTCTTTGGTGGTTCATGGTGATGTTGCATACAGTGTATCCATCCCTGGTTCACCAAGTGTGAAAATGAAAATTGCTTGTCCTTCAGGAGGGTTCTCATATCCGGGGTCCGTCAAAAGTGCCCCATATTCTCTATGGTACCAAGTTTCCATGTTGAACTATTAAATGACTAGCAATCTATTCACCTATACGGTATTCAATACCATTCAACATATCCTAATGCAAAGTTTTGCTATGTGATCATGGGACACCATCTGAACAAAAACTGACACTGCTCACCTCCAGACTGTGTGAAGGGAATAAACCCTCATAGCCATGGGATTTAATTTGCTTATATGAAAAGGAGATAATAAATTCGTCTAGTATAACACCAGATATGACAGGTTATTTCTCTGATGTCTAGTTCTCCAGAAGATACCACTGGACCTGCTGCCGCTGTGCAGGTCCATGTATTTCTACTCACACTTGGAAAGCCATCGGTCTATTTCTTCACAGGCCTCTTGACATTCTGAGTCTGGAAATGCACATTGAAAGCAACCTGTCATGTATTCTCAGATGTGATCCAAGGAGTCCTATTTATTTTCCTATACACGGAGCCAAATTAGGGGACTCTGAAAGTGGCAATGAAACTCTAGGAGAAATCAAATGTTTGGGATGAATTTGGGTTCATTCCTCTTGTAATAATGCATATTATACACCTTCTAACACCTGATATATTGTGATTCACTTGGCATAACTCAGTGAAACAAGTGGACACAATCCTGGGCTTTAGTTTTAGTCAAAGTGTCAGTCACCTTAGACATCATTTAAGTCTCTTTTCTATATGTTAGAGAGGGTATCCTCATAGCCTTATGTGCATCTGGATGCATTTACAAATGCTGACCCAAAAGATGGATCACAGGACCATGTACATAATTAATTGTTTCTGTATCCTTAATAAACTCTTCATATGTCTACAGAACATGCCTTTACAAAGACCATATTAGACTATATGAAAAGGGTCTGGCACAACCCTGCACTTAGTCTGAGACATTCTGGAGGTAGGATCTCTTCTTTTTTTTTCCCACTGAAGCAGTCGGCCTAGCCCTGCAGCCCTCCACCCTCACATTTATCATCACTGATCTGTGCCCTTCAGACAGCTTATGGCCAGAATTCATGAAGTGAGCTCCTCACAGTTAGTTGTACAAAGACTGCTGAGAGCACCCTGTTGAGAACACCTCATTTACTATTATCAGGATATTTTTTTACTCTCCTTGATCTTAACTGGTAAACCATTGGGAGATATGAAGCACTCATGAGGTAGAGAATTTCATATTCAAACGTGAACCTACCCCTAATGAGGGATGAAAACCTAAAGTGGAGGATTTGTTGATTGTATTATCATTTGAAAAGGGTTGTGGAAACATGGGAAGGAGGTGGGGAGGGCTTGTGTGTTAGTGAGGCATGGGGGAGAGTCAGAAAACTGTACTTAAAACACAGTAGAAAAATATGATAGAAATTGTGTACTGATAGCCATTTACAGTATAATTTTTCTATGACAATATGTATGCCTGTAAACAATAGTGAACTGTGAAAATTATTAAATTTACTCCCAAGTTTTGGAAAAAGAATAATAATAAACAATGATACAGTGTACCACCAAAGGGAGGGGGGCAAAAATAGTGATTTAGAATGGGTCCCAGATCAGGGTGTCCAGGAAATATTAGAGGGACATATAAGATGTCTTCACCACTTCCCCCATGGGCATGAGTTGGGAGAAGGGACACATGGAGCAGGGACATGCACAGCTGCTTTGCACCACCACAACTTTGCAGCTAATCCATGGCATGGTCATTTAACATATCTATAGCCTTTCGCTGGTGGCTTAGATGTGTTAAATAGTTGTGGCCATGCTCTGATCCAGGTGGATGGAAAGGACTCCCCCTAAGATGTACCTGGGGGACATGAACCCCAAGTTAAGGCACCTGTATGGGAGATTGGAGATGATTGGCTCCAAAACATGGGGACACACCTTCCTAGGCTCATGACAACAACCCAGTAAACTTGTAATAATATGAGAATGCTGGCAGGTGTAACTGACTGTAGGAGGAGTCAGAAGTAGGGGTACAAAGGAGTTTGCCCCAGAGATTTAAATTGACACCCAGCGGCCATTGAAAGAGATTCCATTTGGTTTCACCAGAGTGCAGACCCCCACAGCTTTGGTGAAGAGGCAGAGCCATGTGGCTTTGGTAGAGTGGGGAGCCGTTCCCTGCAACTCTGGTAGAAAAGAACTATGTGGCTTTGGGATGCTCCATTTGACTGTGTGGCCTGGGAAGCAAGAGAGATTTGCCTGGAAGAAGTAGGAATGGACTCTTGCCAGTAGGCCATGGGAAGGCATTACATGGCTGTATGTTAATTAGAGATCCTGCCTGGATGACAACACTGCTCACTGTGTCAGGAGCCTGGATCCTGGACTTTTCCTTCTCTTCCTGAGTTACTGTACCCTGAATTAGGGCAGAGGGAGATGAAGCACTGTGGGCATCTATGGGTATCCTAAAGGACTTGGATATTTTAACGAAGACGTTAGGTCGCTACTTTAACTCTGTATAGCAATAAATAAACATTTGTTTCCTTTTCACAAATCTCTGGCTTTGAGAGACATCTTTCCATAAGGCAGCAGACATAAGGAACCTTGGCCCCTGTGGCTTCTGTGTTGTAACATTAAGGCCATCAAAATAGAACATGATTAAGAAACACCTCAAAGGTCATTTTTTAACATTTTTAATAAAATGCATTGGTGTAGTATTAGGTATAAAATTATAAACATTTCTAATGTGTAATGCTATATAATAAGGAATATGTATATTGTCTTGTGCCTACCACACCAAGTGAAGTCACTTAATGCTTCCCATCAAAGTGAAACGTGGTATGAGCTGTTTTTTAAAGTAATGTTATTTTACTTTTTACCTTCTTAACTTTTTTTTGTTATTCAAGTACAGTTCTTATTTTTTTAAATACTGTATTTTCAGCCGTTTAATAACTCCCACATCCAGGAAGCCAAATTGGTTTGAGTGTTGCACTGAAAGATTGTGAATTTCATTGGTTAGGACACGTACGTGTGGGGCAAGTTTGATCCCCACTCAAGGTGCACAGGAAAGACAACTGATTAGTGTTTCTCTCTCATAAAAATATTTCTCTCTCTCTCTCTCTCTCTCTCTCTCTCTCTCTTTAATGAGTTTTATCCCAGGTATTATGATCCCTCCTACTTTGTGCTTCTTTCTCAAAATTGCTGGAGCTATTTAGAGTGCTTTATGTTTCCATATAAATTTCTGAAATGTTTTTTCTATATCTGTGAAATATGTCATTGTTCTTTAATAGAGATTGCATTGAATGTCTAAATTGCTTTGGGTAGAATGGACATTTTGATTATGTTAATTCTTCCAATGCATGAATATGGTACATGCTTCCCTTTGTTTATGTCTTCCTTAATTTCTTTCATCAGTGTTCTCTAGTTTTCTGAGTACAGGTTTTTTTACCATCTTGGTTAGGTTTATTCCCAGGAACTAAATATTTCTGGTTGCTGTATAAAATGGCTGATTTTCCCGATTTCTGTTTCTGATATTTCATTGTTGGTGTACAAAAATGCCTTTGATTTCTGAATATTGACTTTGTTTTACCAAATTCATTGATTAAGTCAAGTAGTTTTTTGGTGGAGTTTACAGAATTTTCTATGTATACTATGATGGCATCTGCAAAAATGACAGTTTTACTTCCTCCTTTCCAATCTAGATGCCTTTTATTTTTTTTCTTATCTGATTGTTGTGGCTAGGACTTCCAATACAATGTTGAATAAGAGTGGTGAAGTGGGCATCGTTGTCTTGTTCCTGATCTTAGTGGGAAAGCTCTTAACTACGTTCCTATTGGGTATGATGTGGGCTGTAAGACTCTCATACATGGCCTTTATTTTGTTGAGGAATGTTCCCCCTATTTCTGCTTTACAGAGTGTTTTTATCATAAATGAGTGCTGTACATTATCAAAAGTGTTTTCCACATCTATTGATATAATCATGCAATTTTTGTCTTTCATTTTATGTAATGTATTACATTTATTGATGTGTAAATATTGTAGCATCCTTACATCCCTGGGATGAATACCACTTGATCAGTGTGTATCATCTTTCTACTGTATTGCTAGATGTGGTTTGCCAAAATTTTCTTGAGGATTTTAGCGTCTATATTCGTCAGCGATATTGGCCTGGAATTTTCTTTCTTTGTTATGTCTTTATCTGCTTTTGGGATCAGGATGTTCCTCCTACATAAAAAGAGTTTGGGAGTCTTCCATCTTCTTCAAATTTTTGGAACAATCTCTGAAGGATGAGGGATAGCTCTTCCTTAAATGCTTTGTAGCTGCGGACCCGGTAATGCAGGCAGCAGCAGCTGGAAGATCCCAGGTGCACAGGTGATTGCTAGTGGACCCCGGGCATGAAGTGGCAACTGTGCAGTCCCAGTGAGTCCTCACAATGTAGCTGGCTGACCAGGTGGTCACACATTTACATGCAGATAATCCAGGTGAAGGGGAAGTGGTGGAAATGACTGGAATATGAGAGAGAGGGGAGCGAGTTCCATTGTATTCTCTCAGACCCCACCCCCACATACAGCATCACTACTCAGCCACTGGGCTGCCCTGACCCAGGGAACACCTAAAACTCCACCCTTCACTATGTAACAGGTGCAACCAGAACAAAAAGAAAAACCAAAAATGGCCCAAATTGGAGAACAAATCAAAGCCCCAGAGCCAATTCATCTAAGCAACTAAGAGATAGCCAACCTATCAGATGCACAATTCAAAGCACTGGTGATCAGGATGCTCACAGAATTGGTTGATTTTGCTCACAAATTAGATGAAAAGATGAAGGCTATCATAAGTGAAATGAAGGAAAACGCACAGGGAACCAATAGAGATGGGAGAAAAACAGGGACTCAAATCAATGGAGTGGACCAGAAGGAAGAAAGAAACAACTAAACAGGAAACAAGGAAGAAACAAGAATTCAAAAAAATGGGGATAGGCTTAGGAACATCCAGGACATCTTTAAATGTCCCAACATCTGAATGATAGGGGTACCAGAAGGGGAAGAAGAACAACAACAATTGGAAAACTTATTTGAACAAATAATAAAGGAGAACTTCCTCAATCTGGCAAAGGAAGTAGACTACCAGGAAGTCCAGGAAGCTCAGAGAGTCCCAAGGAAGGTGGACCCAAGGAGGAACATACTAAGGCACATCATCATTACATTAGCCAAGATTCAAATGAATGAAAGAATTCTAGAAGCAGCAAGGGATAAGGGGACAGTCACCTACAAAGGAGTTCCCATCAGACTGTCAGCTGATTTCTAAAAAGAAACCTTACAGGCAAGAAGGGACTTGAATGAAACGTTTGAAATCTTGAAAGGCAAGGACCTACATCCAAGATTGCTCTATCTAGCAAAGCTCTCAGAATGGAAGGGCAGATAAAGTGCTTCTCAGATACAATCAAGTTAAAGGAGTCCATCATCACCAAGACCTTATTATATGAAATGTTTCAGGGACATAGCTAAGAAAAAGAACATCAAAATTAGGACAGTAAAAAGACAGCAAACTCACAGATATTAACAACCAGAGCTAAAACAAAAGCCACCTAAGCAAACATCTAGAATAGGAACAGAAAAATGGAGATCGCATGGAGGGTTAGCAACAGGGGAGTGGGAGGAGGAGAGAGGGGGAAAAGATACAGAGAATAAGTAGCATATATGGTAGGTGGAAAATAGACAGGGGCAGGGCAAGCATATTGTGGGAAATGTAGAAGCTAAAGAACTTACGACACATGGACATGAACTAAAGGGGGGAATGTGGGTGGGAGGGGGTGTGCAGGGTGGAGGGGGATGATGGGGAGAAATGGGACAACTATAATAGCAAAATCAATAAAATATATTTAAAAATGCTTTGTAAGATTCTCCTGTGAAACAGTCTGGTTCAGGGCTTTTGTGTGTTGGAAGCTTTTCGATTACTGCTTCAATTTCATCAGCTGTTATTGGTCTGTTTGAGATTTCTGCTTGTTCTTCATTCAGTTTTAAAAGATTATGTTTTTGTAGAAATCTGTCCATTTCACCCAAGTTTTCAAATTTCTTGGCATGTAGTTTTTCGTAGTAATTTCTTACAGTCTTTTGTATTTCTACCATATCAGTTTTAATCTCTCCTCTTTCATTTCTCATTGTGTTTATTTGGGTCCTCTCTCTTTTTTTCTCAATGAGTCTGCTTAAAGGCTTATCAATTTTGTTTATCTTTTTAAAGAACCAGCTCCTGCATTTATTGATCTTTAGAATTGTGCTTTTAGTTTCTTATATCATTTAATTCTGCTCTCATCTTGGTTATTGACTTCCTTCTACTTCCTCTGGGCTGTGATTGTTTTGTTCCTTGAGTTATTATAGTCATAGGGTTAGATTGTTTGTTTGAAATGTTTCTATCTATTTTAGGTAGGCCTGTATTTCTAAAAACATCACTCTCAGGACTACCTTCATTGTGTCCCATAAGTTTTGGATTGTTGTAAGTTAATTTTCATTTGTTTCCAGAAACTTTCTGATTTCTTCTCTAATTTCTTTCTTGACCCATTTATTGTTTAATAGCATGCTCTTCAATCTGCATGCATTTGAGTGTTTTTTTTTCTTGAGGTTGGTTTCCAGTTTCAGTCCCTTACTGTCAGAGAAAATGCTTGATATGATTTTAATTTTTTTGAATGTGTTGAGACCTCTTTTATATCATATCATATGGTCTGTCTTTGAAAATGTTCCATGTGCATTTGAAAACAATGTGTATTTTGCTTCTTTAGGCTGAAAGGGTTTATATATATGTTAACTCCATTTGCTCTAGGGCATCGTTCAATTCCACAGTATCTTTGTTGATATCTTGTTTAGAGTATCTATCCATTTTGACAGTGGGCTGATGAAGTATCCTACTATAATTGTCATTTTTTCATACCTGTGTACCCCCCTCTCTCTCTCTCTCTCTCACTGTTTTTCTTCCTTTTCTTAAGGCAGTATCTTTAGCATATTCTGCAGAGTTGGTGAAGTGGAGAGGTATTCTTTTAGACATCTTTTGTCTGGGAAGCTCCTCATTTGGCCTTCCATTTTAATTGAGAGCCTTACTGGCTATACTAGTCTTGATTGCAAGCCTTTGGGTTTGATTATTTGGAATATTCCTTGCATTCTCTTTTGGCTTGTAACATTTCCATTGAGAAGTGAGCTGCTAGTCTTATTGGGGCTCCCTTGTATGTTACTTTCTGTTTCTTCCTGCTGCCTTTATGATTCTGTCTTTGTCTTGGAATTTTCCATTTTAATTATGATATGTCTTAAAGTAGGCCTCTTTGTGTTCTTCTTGATTGGAACTCTTTGTGTTTCCTGGATTTGTGTGACATTTACTCTTATCAAATTATGGATGTTTGCAACCATTACTTTTTCAAACGGGTTTTCTCACCCTTGTTGTTGTTCTTCTTTTCCTGGTATACCTAATACACAGATGTTATTATGTTTCATGTTGTCATGCATTTCTCTTAACCCCTCCTTGTTCTTTCTCAGCCTCTTTTCCTTCTCTTACTGTTTGTGTGTGTTTTTGTAATCTTGTTTTCTGCTTTGCTGCTCCAATCCTCTGCTTCATGTAGCCTGCTTTTGATTCCTTCTCCTGTGTTCTTTATATCAGATAATGTATTCTTCATTTATTCTTGGTCCTTGTTGACAGTTTCTATTTCCTCTTTTATGTTGAGATAGTTTGCAGTGATTTCATTGTAGTTTCCCTATAGATTTTGGTAGTTCTCTGTGAGGTCATTGAGCTTTCTTATAACCATTGCTTTGAACTCAATCTCTGATACTTGACTGTGTTTCATTTAGTATTCTTTCTGAGGCTTCCTCCTTTCTTTTCATTTGGAGTGTTTCTTTGTCTTCCCATTGTTTGTGAGACTCTTCTTGTTATTCTCTGCTTCTTAAATTGATCTGTTCTGACTCTCTGAGTTTCTGGTGTGAACCTCTATGGTAGAAAAGCTGTGACATTCAGTGGTGAAGTCTGCTTGATCTCCTGAGCTCGCTTGTGTTGGGCTGTCATTTATGCTGGTTCTTTGTACTTCTTTGTGTTTTCATTGTTGTTGGGTCTTTCTTTGGTGGATCCTTCCCTCCAGCTGGTTAACTGAGGGTTACTCTGTCCACCACATCTTGTAATCTGCTTTGCAAGTGTGGACAGGTTGTGTTGAATCTGAGTCTTCTGTGTGTATGAGGTTTTGTGTCTTCTCTCTCACTCTTTTTCAATTGTTTTTCCTGGTAATTTCTCCACCATTTAGTTGTATTTCCAGATCTGTCCTTGGTTGAGGATATTGTGGCTTCCACTCCCTCCTTCACCTTCTTCCATTGTTATCTATTGGTGGATTTTTGTTGGTGGGTTTCCTCTTCCAGCAGGTGTTTTGTGTCCACAGCTGCCACCTACACTTTTTTCTGATCAGTTGGAGAGGGAAAGCAAAGTGGTTTAAGACATCATGAGTGTATCTTATGGTATTTAAAGTACTAACCCATGAGAAGAGACAAGAGATCCTTTGGATATGTATAGTGTTAACTGTGATATTTCACCCAACTAGCCACTTTTTAGAAAGGGTGGAGAAAAGGTAGATTCTTATTAGTTGTGGAGAAGGAGTATGATTCGGATCTGGAAAGCAGTGAGCTTGTGGGAGGTCAGATGATGAGGTAAAGTGGAAGTAAAGGATACAATATAACTGCAGTGTGCAAGAGAATAGAGTTGACCACCACAGTAATAAAGTTCCTGAAGCAGCAAAGTGAGCTAAGATCCGGGAGGGGTGCTGTGTAGTATTCACAATTCAATGGAGGAGCAATTATTTACAATAGTAATGGAGCAACGTTTATATGACAGAATCTATGTGATCTGAATAACAAGAATAGGAAGTAAAAGACCTAGAGTAGTGTGCTTTTGGAACACAAGTGAAGAGAAAGTTGGAAAATTAAAATTACACTTTGAAAGAGAGAAGAGAAACTTGTCAAACAATGCAATGTAACAAATCAAGCAAAGAAAACTAAATAGAAAAAAAGAGGAATACAAAAATACAAATAAACTAAAAGATGGAGGATAATGAAGAAATAACCATAATACAAATATAGAATAACTTGCAAGTTCTCTGGATTAGTAAAGTGAAATTTGTCTCACTGTGTCAGTTGTTGGGATGACCCCACTTTGGATCCAACTCTTGCTTTTTCACAGCTCCAGGTTCTATTCTCACCTTTGGGAATAAAAAACATAGAAGGAAGGCACAAGAAATGAAAAAGGAAAGGATGGAAGGAAGGAAGAGGATTTAGAAAAGGAAAGGTAGAAGGAATTTTAACAAAAAATTTTCAAAAGAGCATTCTGCTGGTATTCCTGGCTGCAGCAGGCTGGGGGGGAAAGGGTTTTGCTTTTCTCACTTCCTGAGCCACACTCTTCCCAGTTTTCCAGGCTCCAGCACAGTTCCGCAGTTCCCTACCAGTCCCCCAATGCCCTTCTGTGCCCAGCCTACACCTTCAGTCCACCAGTTATGCTGTCCTTGAGGTGGACCAATTAGGGGCAACTCACATATCCTCTTCTCAGTCTTTTCTGTCCTAGATGCTAGAGACTCTCAGAGACCCTTTCAGGGTAGTTCAGTGCCCCCACTGAGTTAATTCTTTCTGGGTATTGCTGACTCCCTGAGCCCTGCAGCTCTCCTCCTAGGGGAGGTCTCTGCCTTCTGCTTAGAGAGCAAGTTGGCCTTTCAGGGCACTGGGAGCAGGAACCAGGTGGGAGGTACTTCAGAGCTTTGGACCAGGTCTGCTCCATCCTTGGGCTGTGGCCCTGAGTGCTGAGCCTCCACTGCTGGGGTGAAGGGGCAGCCACTGGGCTGTGTGCTCAGGAACGTGCAGTCCCAGGGTCTGTGGGCATGAGTGATCAGCCTCCACTGCTGGGTTGGGATGGGCAGCTGCCAGGCTGTGGGATACATTGTGCATGCCCCCCACCCCTCTTCTGGTGTGAGCACATGGCCAGGAGGGGTAGGGATGCAGAAGGTGGGGGCAGGGGTGCAGAAGGTGGGGGTGGCTCCTGCAGAGAATTCTCCAAACAGCCACTGAGTGCCTCTTTTTCTCATCTTCTTTTTGAAAAATTCCTCCTATTCAAGTCTGCCTGTCCAAACAAGTGCAATGGCTTCTCACATAGCCTAAATATCCAAACAGATGAGGGGCTGAAAGAGTCAGGGTCTCTCACTCCCAGCATCCACAGTCTCAGTGGGTGCACACCTCCCCTCTATATTTGTCACTTTGGGCTTATTTCACCCCTGTGACTTCAAGCATACAGGTCCCTCCTGGTACTGCTCAAACCCTGTTTGGCAGGAGAGGGAGACTGTGACCTGACTCTCTCCCAAGAATCTTGCAGGAAACCCACAGGGTACCAGGCCTGGGGCAGGATACCCCTGGTCCCTGCACTGATCCCAAGGACCTTATTGTCCTGAAGCATTCTCCTTACTGTCTGATTTTTCAATATCCTCTACAATTTTTTATCTCCAATCTTCATATATGCTGGGATACTGTTGGCTGTTCACTCTGTTCCTCAGAAGATCAGGTAGGTGTTTCACCCATGTGCAGAAGGAAGAGGACTCCTCTTGCACTGAACTCACTGCCATCTTCACCACTGTTGCCTTAATGTTTTAAAATGTTGAAGCAGATATGTATTTTTGGTTTAGTTGGTACTTAATTACAATGTATAATTCTTTGAAATAATTGATAAATTCTTATTTTTAAGATTTTATTTATTTATTTTATTTATTTAATTTTTAGAGAGGAAAGGGAGATAGAAGCAGAGGGAGAGAACATCAGTGTGTGTGTGCCTCTTGTGCTTCCCCTACTGGGGATCTGGCCCCAATCCAGGCTTGTGACCTGACTGGTAATTGAACCAGCAATCCTTTGGTTCACAGGCTGGTACTCAATCCACTGAGCCACACCAGCTATGGCATACTGAAAAATACTGTTTGCTATTATTCTGTTCAGAATGGTGGCACCTGTGTTTGTTAGGAATGTTTTACCTTTCCCTTTGTTTTCTTTGGTTTTCTTATCAGATTAGTGCTGGCCTCATAATATGGATTTGGAAGTGTTGTCCATGGTTTTTAAAATAATTTGAAGAGAAAATGTACTAATTATCATTTAAATATTTCATAGGCTCCACCTGCAAATCATGTGGTCCTGGTATTTTGAGTTGTGCTGGGAGTTTTTATAACCGCTTCAATTTCTTGCTAGAAATCTGTCTATAGAGATTGTTTCTAGTTGAGCTTTGGGAGGCTGCATGCTTTTCTTAAAAAGTCTACTTCATCTAGATTGTTAAATATGTTGGTATGTAATGGATTGCAATATTTTTTAAACCTGTGGTAGCAGATGAGATTTTCATTTTTTATTTTATTCATTTTTGTTCCTCTTTGATGGATCTTACTATTGGGTAGTCCATTCCATTTATCTTCCAATAAATCTGGCTTCATTTTATTAGTAGATATGTTATATTTTTGCTTTACTCATTTGTACTCAGATCTTTCTTATAAATTTTCTTCTACTTATGTGTTTGAGTCTTTTTATGTATCTCGTTTCTTCAGGCATAAATTTAACATATTTTTTGGATTATTTCCCAACTCTTTTTGTACCCTTATCTACCTATACCTTCTAACATTTAACTGCTTTACCATACTAAATTTTGTTAGGTTGGTTTTCCAATTGTATGAGTCTCAAGGTAGATTTAGCTTTCTCTTTCTTTTACTCTTTGATCCATTAATTCTTTAGAAGTGTGTTGTTTCAACAACATCAAATTATCCATACCACCCAAAGCAACTTACACATTCAATGCAAACTCTGGTAAAATACCAATGACATAATTCACAGATATAGAATAAACATTTCAAAAATCTAATTGGAACCATAAATAACCCTGGAAGCCTGCAGCAATTTTGAGAAAGAAGAACAAAGTAGGAGAATTCGCAATACCTGGCAACGAAATATTTTACAAAGCCATAGTAATCAAAACACTCTGGTACTGTCATAAGAACAGACACATAGATCAATGGAACAGAATAGAGAGGCCAGAAATAAACCCAAGACCCTATGGTCAATTAATATTCACCAAAGGCGGCAGAAACTTAAAATGGAGTGGAAATAACCTCTTCAGTTGATGGTGTTGTGATGTCTGTAATCGCTACAAGCAAAAAAATGAAATTCAATCAACTTACACCATACACAAAAAAAAACTCCATATGGTTTAAAGACTTAAATGAGTTACAACACCATAAAGGTCCTAGAGAAGACCATAGGCAGGAAAATCTCAGATATTCCACCCAGCAATATTTTCACCAATATGTTCCCTAGAGACCTGTCTATAAAGGAAAGAATGAACAAATTGGGCTTCATCAAAACCAAATATGTGTGGATAAATAAAGCATCAGCAAAGTGAAAGGGAAACCAACCATGTTTTTAAATGTATTTGCCAACGATACCTCAGACAAGGTTTTGATCTCCAAAGTTTATTTTCATCTATTATTTATTTATTTATTTATGTATTGCTGTTCAAGTACAGACGTCAACATTTACTTCCCACCACTCCCAGCCATCCTCGCCTCCCTCCCATGATTCCATTCCCTTTTGGTTTTGTAGATGTGTCCTTTATTGTTTTTTCCAGAATTCCTTCCCTCCGTTCCCCTCATTATATCCTGCCACCTCCTCTCTGGTTAGTATCAGATTCTTCTTCATTTCAATGTCTCTAGTTATAGTTTTCTTGATGGTTTTTTTATTAGGTTCCACAGAAATATTTTCATCTTTTTAAAAGCACTTTATTTATTTTGGAGGGACAGGAAGGTAGGGAGAAAAATGGAGAGAAATATTTATTTGCACTCACTGACATTCTCCAAACAGGGCTGTGGCCTGCAGCTCACGCGTGAGCCCTGACTAGAATGGAACCAGAGACATTTAGGTTCACAAGATGATGTCCAACATGCTGAAATACATCAATCATGGCTCTACTTGTTTTCATCTTTCTCTTAACTTCTGATGCTCTCAATTAATCTGTGTCTCTCCTCTATCTTTTTGTAGGGTTGAGATTCTGGAGGCATTTATTCTGTATGAAACATGTGCTGCCAAATATTTTACGATGTGGAACAAGGCTAAACATAAATTATTTCACTTAAAATGTCTATAAATTATGAACTTAAGAGGCCCAGTGTGAATGAATGCACTGTGAATGCTGGGGATTAGCTTTCAAAATATTTATATGTAGTGTGGGTTTCGAGATGTTATAAGCTGTGGATGTGGCCTTTGAGATGTATCAAAAGTGTGTCCTTTATGAGGTACTTAATGAAAAGCATTTAATTTGATATATTTTGTCTTGCTCTATCTGATAAATATTGCATGGGATTTGTTAGGCTCCAAAGGTTGGAGGCATTCAGAAAGAAGCATTGGGATTTCTGAAGAGAGACATATCCTGTGTGAAGAGCTAGAAGGAATTGAAGTTTAAAAATAGACCTAATTTTAGAGAACCTGAAGCAAGGGTCACTGATATGTCTTGCTTGGGCATCTTCTCGGGATGTCTCACATGAGGAAGCCCAGTCTTCACTCAGAATCAAGGGGAGCCAATACTGGTGTCTTTGCATGCTGGTGTTTTCAGATTCTGGTCGTCTGACCAAAAAAAAAAAAAAAGAGTTGCGTGGAAAAATGTATATAAACAGGGCTAGTAAGGATAAAATGAACAAGGCTCTTGTAGTTGGAAGTTAAGCATGCACAGCGGGGACTGTCACAAGTTGGAAGGTAGGCCGACATGGGTGAGACTGGATTCAGTTGGAAGACAGGGAAAAGCATGCAGGACTGGAGTACTTGAGCCAAGGTAAATGGCATGTGGACTTGTTGTCAGTTTGAAAGCAAAGACATGTGGGCAGGAATAGTATTAGTTTGAAGGCAGGGAGAGGTATGGTGCTGCTGCCAGTTTGAGGAAATGGAAGTTGGACAGGGCTAGAATGAATCAGAAATAAATGTAAGGTTTAGGAATTTCCATCTCTTGAAATTCTGGGAGAGATGGAAGGACTGACATTAGTTTAATTATTTTTTTCTTGTAAATGCTGTTACAGATTTGCCCAGATTTATTTTTGGTATGTAGAACTTTCTGATTTTTGAAGACCGCTTATTGAAGAGACTTACTAAAATTGTTGCCACTTTGTTTTATTTCCTTTAACCAATGGTGTTTTGCTCTTGCATGATCACTACAAACTCTACTATCTTCAGCCTGTGCCTATGGAGAACATGGAACTTGACTTTGAGAAGTTCTGACCTACACAGTCCATCATACAGACACTAGTTAGAGCTCTTTTCTGAGATCGCCTTCTCTTTCCCAGCTTTCTCCTTGATCTTTTTAAACATCCTTTCTGTACCCTTTGAGAGATGGCTGTGGAAATAGATTGTCTCTGCAATCTGGTTTAATCCCACTGACATTCAGCCACTTGTTGGGAGCCACCTGTAAGCTGCTTGTATATCTCTTTCCTCCAGAGCCTCGAAGTTGGTGATTTGTCAGTTGTGATGGAGAAGGATGAATTTCAGTGTGGTAGTGCCACTGGAGTGATTGTGCAGGTGGTGTGGGGCATCAGTGATCAGCCTGTTTTCCAGAAATTGGACCTGCAGGACAATTGAGAGAGAGGCTCCCACATCTACAAGGACACCTGGAAGAGTTGAACTGCACTCGCTCATGCTGACCCTTCTCCCAGTGGAAACCAAAGACCAAATGGTGCTGCTGCCTGTCAGCAGTAGATGTTGATGTCTGGAGTCTGCTCCAGAGGTGCCTACTGACTCTGGTATATGGGGTGAATGGACAGGTGGCACACACCTGGCTGCCTGTGCTCCTGGAGTCCTTTCCTTCCGTGGCAGGGCCTCTGAAATATTCAAGTCCTGATCTGCAGATTGAAGAGAAAGGCCAGCCTCTGCCTACATGTGTTCTAGCTGTTGTCTGACTCCCCTGTGTGTGTGTGGTCCTGGGTGCTTGTCACCAAATTACACTTTCTTGCCAAGTCAAATTCCAGAGGTTGGGACAGCCATGGGCTCTGCATAGAGGCACTCAGAGGGAAAGTGTATTTGAACATGGGTAAGTGTGGGTCCCAGCCATTGGATTCAAGTTTTTACACTATTTTCTCCGAAATCCCCATTTTGTGGAGTGCAGTGAGCTGTCCTGTGGGTGAGGAAGCCTGAACACTGTTCTTGTCTTGCCTACTGTCTTGTCCATTTCTTCCTATTCCCAAACCCTACCTAGCTGACCAGTTGAGCATCTGTCCATGCCTGGTTCTCAAGCACAATGACCCATGGCTTTTCGCTTTACAATGTGCATCACTAGCTGCCTGGATGACTGTTTACCTGGGAGCTGAAGTTGACAAATTTAGCAATCCTGCACTTAGATTGGAGAACACAGCAACTGGAATGAAAAACTGACACTTCAGTCCCGTACTTGCCAAATGACTCACATAAAAATATTGCACGTAGGATTGTTAAGTTTTCTTCAAGTGGACAGGTATGGAAGGTAGGTGCATAAATGTTATGTAATACTTTCTATCTATTTTTTTTGCAAATATGGTTGACATACAAGAACCTGTTACTTGCAGTTGTGCAATACAGTAATTCAACATTTACCTTGCCTATATTGCAATCAGCACACAATATCTGTTGAGTGGTCTCCATGCAAAATTATGACTAGGGTATTAAAATTATACCTCTCTTTTTAAAAAAACATTAAACACATAACCATGTATCCTATCATCATTACAATGATTATCATTACTGTTACTGCATATCGTTTATGGATGCCTCACAGTGGCATCTAGTACTACAACACAAAGCAAGTATAGTAAACTTTCTCTGCCCACAAAGTGTATCCAGTTGACCCCTTCCTTTGAGGAAATTTCTACATTGGCACAGAACCAGTTGCCCCAGGTGGCAACTGTTTGTTTTTTCCAAGTTCACCAAATGGCTTTGTGTTTCCCCTGTAGAAGCACAGGGGAGGAGTCATCCTTGGCATAGTGAACATCCCAGACCCAGGGGTTTGGGAACAGAAAAGGAAGAAAGGACAGAAAGGAGACAGAGCAAGGAGGAGAGAGGAAGAGAGAGAATAAAGTCTCCAAAGTCCTCTTCTGCTGCCATGATACTACAGGACACCTAGCTGGTGAGTGACTGGCCATGTTTCCAACTTGTGGGGCTCATATGGTTCACAGTAGTCAGTCCCCAGCAGACTGGTGGTCACTTTTATAGCCTTCAGAGGAAAAAGGTCAATCACATGGCTGGGTTGAGAGTGACAGGATATATGGAGTGCTGATGGAGGCAAGCAGGGAAAGGGTATAGGGAATGAGAGGAATGGGAGTATACTATGTGCAGTGGAGAGTGGAAGGCAGTTTAGAGGTTCATGGTAGGTATTTATAACAGCCATTGCAACTGTTTTCATTTACTCATGCCATTTATAAATAACACATAGTATATCTCAAATATCAATGTCTTTCATGTACATATGAAATGATGCCACAACACTTTCAGAATATTGATGCCTGGTGAAGCAGAAATGTAAATATGTGATTATTTCCCACTCCTTCCCCGTCTTCAATTTTATTTCCTGCAAAATTCCAGTGGCAGTGTACTCGCTGAACCTTGTTTAACTCTGCAGCTTATTTTTCTTAGGTTCTGGGGACAGAAAATTAAAAAAAAAAAGCACTCAGCAAAGTACCCATTCCTAGTGTCATTAAGTATATAGCTTCTGTGATGTTCTCACTCTCCCTCCATTCTCACCTTCACCCTTACCCTTTCCCAACCCATCCCTCCCCATATCACACCACAACATCATCACCAACAGAACCACTCTCCCAGTCCCAACTCCAGATCTCCTAACTGCTGTCTCGCTATAGGGCTTCACTCTTCTAGCTATGACATAGGAATGGAATCATACTATGTCATCTTTGATGACTGTGCTCATTTCATGTAGCACAAGGTTTACTACCTTTAGAGCCCCCATGTTTGTGCTATTAGTGATTTGTTCCTTTTTATGACATCAAAATTCCCCATCCTAAGACTTTCATTTAAAAAAAAATGATGATGGATTTTTCCACTTGCTGCCAAATCTGAAGCCCTACTCTGCCTTTGAGAAAATACAAGTCAAACAACTTGATTATAGAAAAAAGAAGAGAGGAGCATACAGATATCTATTCACTGCTCGTGGTCCTACAGGCAAGCACTGAGAACCCTCTAAAGTCTGGGTGAACAACATTCCCTTTATACTAAGAGGCTTGATCTGCTCCTGACATGGAGGAAAATAATCTGGTGAATGTTACTTGTCCCCAATTTGGAGATAGTGTGCAAGAACAACGTACACAAAAACATGTGATTTTGAAATAAATATATAGCTTGTTCTTTGTTTCACTTTAAACTGAATCGTGATTCTGTCTATTTGGGTATTCCAGACTAACAAAAGTGACAACTACTTCAAGATTTCAGGAAGGCAGCCCATTCAGCACAGGAATGTGAAATGACTCAGGAAAAAACACGTTAGTTTTGATGTTAAATACCTGACAGATGATTCAAAGCAACATTGAAAAAGGTACACATAAGAACCATTGGATACAATGGTAGAGTTTCCACCTGTGTATTTTTTTCACGCAGAAAACCATAGCCCAACTAAGACATGAGTGTACAGCCTACTACATGATTTAGAACAAACCATTTTGTGAAAGTCAAAACGAGCATAAAAATAAATACCCACTTTCTGTCATCCAGTACATTTTGCTTGGATAAGATAGAAAGGAATTCTTTGATTCTTTCCAAATCACTAGTGAATCAACTGTCTCCCACCAAGCTGTCCCCAAGGAAACAAATTTTGCTGTGTTTTTAAGCCCAGGACAATGGACTCATTTCAGAAAAGATGAAAGAAATGATGTCATATAATACGTACTATTTTCACCATTGTGTAGAAGAATCAGTCAGAAATATCAATTCTGAAGAGTGTGTGAGAAAGATTGAGCTACTGACATGATTTTCCATCAGCCTGTGAGTGAACACTAGCATACCCAATTTGAAGTCTGAAAGAGAATAAGTTACAAAGGTAGATTTTTCTCCTATATATTTTCTCAGCACAAAAGTGAAGCCCAACTAAGACAAGCATGTACATCCTATGATGTGATTTGGAAGAAACAGCCTTGTGAATATCATAGTGAATATCCAACTTAAGTTCCACTTTATGTTAGCCAGTGCATTTCCCTTGGATAAGATAAACAGGTATTGTTTGAAACCTTCCAAATCAGTTGTGAATCATCTGTCTCCTATGAAGCTGTTACTGATCAAACAGTTTTTGCAGTGATTTTAGGTCCAGGACAATGGTCTAATTTCAGAAAAGATGAATGAAATGGTGCCTTATATCATACTTAGTCTTTTCACTATTATGTAGAAGAATCATTCTCAAATATTAATTTGGAAGAACATGTGAGAGAGAATGAGCTACTGACATGATTATCCCTCAGAAAATGAGTAAACGTTAGCATAGAATATGTGATCTTTAGAGGAGAATAAGCTCCTATGGGAGAGTTTTCTCCTATGTATTTTCTCAATCAGAAAACTGAAGCCCAATTAAGACAAGCATGTACAGCCTACGACGAAATTTGGAACAAACAGCCTAGTGAATATCATTGTGGATACTCAACTAAAGATCCACTTTCTGTTACCCAGTGGATTTTCCTTACATAACATAAAAAGATATTGTTTGAAACCTTCCAAAACACTCGCGAATCAACTGTCTCCTAAAAAGCTGTTCCTGAACAAACAGTTTTTGCAGTGATTTTATATCAAGGACTATGGACTAATTTCATTAAAGATGAATAAAATCTTGTCTTATATCATACTTAGTGTTTTCACTACTATGTAACAGAATACAAAACCTTTTTATCTTATCCCAGGAAAATGCACTGGGGCATAGAAAGTGGGCCTTTAGATGGATATTTATTTTGACATTAAAATGTTGCTTCTTCCAAATCTTCTGGTAGGCTCTACATGCTTCTCTTAGTTGGGTTTCACTTTTCTGCTTGAGAAAGTAAATAAGAGCGACACCACAGCAGCTTATTCTCCTTCACCGATCTCATAGTCTATGCTAGGGTTCGCTCATTTGCTGAAGGATAACCATGTCAGTAGCTCATTCTCTCTCAGACATTCTTCCGAATTGATATTTCTGAATGATTCTTCTACATAAGGCTGAAAAAAGTATGTA
This sequence comes from Anoura caudifer, assembly GCA_004027475.1. Taxonomy (NCBI): domain Eukaryota; kingdom Metazoa; phylum Chordata; class Mammalia; order Chiroptera; family Phyllostomidae; genus Anoura; species Anoura caudifer. The sequence goes on along the minus strand of PVKU01010008.1, from coordinate 12,784 downwards.
TCATATAAGAGAGCATTTCCTTCAACTTCTCAGAAATGGGTTCATTGTCTTGGGCTTCAAAACACTGCAAAAGGTTTTGCTCAGGAATAGCTTTTTAGGTGACAGTTGATTCACCAGTGATTTGTAAGTGATCAAAGTATTCCTTTGTATCTTATCCCAGGAAAATGCATTGGGTGACACAAAGTGGACCCGTAGTTGGATATTCAATGTGAAATTCACAAAGCTGATTGCTTCAAATCACGTCATAGATTGCACATGCTTGTCTTAGTTGTGCTTCACTTTTTTGCTTGAGAAAATACAAATCAGAAAACTGCTTCATAGTGGCTTATTCTCCTTCAAAGTACACATAGTCTATGCTAGCATTCACTCATTTGCTGATGGATAATCTTGTTAGTATCACATTGTCTCTCATGATCTTCCAAATTTGTATTTCAGAATGATTATTCTACATAACAGTGACAACACCAAGTACCATATAAGTCACCATTTTATTCATGTTTTTAAAACAAGTCCATCATCCTGGGCTTAAAATCACTGCAAAAAAAATGTTTGCTCAGTAACAGCTTTTTAGATGACTGTTGATTCACTAGTGTTTTGGAAGGTTTCAAATGATAACTTTTTATCTTGTAGAAAGAAAATGTACTGGGTAAAAGAAATTGGACCTTTAGTTTGATATTCACTATGATATTCACAATGATGTTTATTCCAAATCAACTTGTATGCTCTACATGCTTCTCTTAGTAATGCTCACTTTTCTACTTGAGAAAATACATAGGAGAAAACTACACTATAGCAGCTTAGTCTCCTTCAAATATCTTGTAGTCTATGCTAGGTTTCACTCTTTTTCTGACGTATAATCATGTCAGTACGTCATTCTCTCTCACATGTTCTTCCGAATTGATATTTCTGATATTCACAAGGCTGTTTGTTCCAAATAAACTTGTATGCTCTACATACTTCTTTTAGTTGTGCTTCACTTTTCTACTTAAGAATATTTGTATGAGAAAACTACACTTTAGCAGCTTATTCTCCTTCAAAGACCTTATACTCTATGCTAGTGTTCACTCCTTTGCTGATGGATAATCATGTCAGTAGCTCAATCTTTCTCACACGTTCTTCTATATTGATATTTAAGAATGATTCTTCTACATAATGGTGGTAAGAGTACATATCATTTAAGACAGCATTTCCTTCAACTTCTCTGAAATGAGTTCATTTTCTGGGCTTAAAAACACTGCAAAAGGTGTTCGCTCAGAAATAGCTTTTAAGGCAGTTGTTAATTCACCAGTGTTTTTGAAACATCCAATGAATTCTTTTGTATCTTATGTCACGAAAATTCATTGGCAGACAGAAAGTGGAACTGTCATTGGATATTCAATGTGGCATTCACAAAGCTGCTTCCTCCATATCACGAGGTAGACTGTACATCCTTGTGTTAGTTGTGCTTCACTTTTCTGCTGGAGAAAATACATAGTAGATAATTACACCATAGCAGCTTATTCTCCTTCAGAGTTAACATAGTCTATGCTAGCGTTCACTCAGGTGCTGACAGATAATCATGTCAGTATCTTATTTTCTCTCACATGGTCTTCCAAACTGATATTTCTGAATGATTCGCCTCATAATAGTGACATCACTTAATATGATATAAGACAACATTTCATTCATGTTTTCTAAAATGAGTGCATAGTCCTGGACTTAAAATCACTGCAAAAACTGCTCAGAAACAGCTTTTTAGGAGCCAGTTGATTCACGAGTGGTTTGGACAGTTTCTAAGATACCTTTCTATCTTATGCAAGAAAAATGCACAGCATAAAAGAAAGGGCACCTTTAGTTTGATATTCACTATGATATTCACAAGGCTGTTTGTTCCAAATCAAGTTGTATGGTCTACATGCTTCTCTAAGTTGTGCTTGACCTTTCTGCCTGAGAAAATACATGGGAGAAATCTACATGATGGCAGCCTATTCTCCTTCAAAGACCACATGATCTATGCTAGAGTTCACTATTTTGATGATGGATAATCATGCCAGTAGCTTATTCTCTCTCACACGCTCTTATGAATTGATATTTCAGAATGATTCCTCTACACAATGGTGAAAAGAGTACCTATCACATGAGAGCATTTTCATCAACTTCTCTTAAAAGAGTTTATTGTCTTGGACTTACAGGCAATGCAAAAGGTGTTTGCTCAGAAACAGCTTTTATATCATTATGAAATGATGACAGAAGTGAAAATCCGTCATTAAAAGAGTGACCTCTAGCATAGACCATACAATCTTTGAAGGAGAATAGGCTGCTATCACCTAGTTTTCTATTATGTGTTTTCTCAAGCAGAAAAGTGAGGCACAATTGAGACAAGCATGTAAAGTCTACGACAAATTTGGAGGAAGCAGCTTTGTGAATGCCACATTGAATATCCAACCAAAGGTCAACTTTCTGTTACCCGGTGCTGCCGCGGCCAGCGAGACAAGGGGTTCGTGACGCGCAGTGACGGACTGAAAAGAGGAAGCGACCAGTTGCTCTGCTGGCAAAAGGCGAATTTATTGACGAGTACAATTGTATATATAGGCAACTAGAAAAGTCTAACAATAGCACAGGATTCATATGTAAGCTATAAAGCTTAAAAGCTCTTCCAGGCATAGCCGCAG
>PVKU01010008.1:0-10033 GCA_004027475.1 Anoura caudifer | reverse complement strand
GGTGCATTTTTTTTTTCTAGGATAAATTAAATGGGTGTTTGAAACCTTCCAAATCACTCATGAATCAACTGTCTCCTAAAAGCTGTTACTGAGCAAACAGTTTTTGCAGTGATTTTAAGTCCTGGACTATGGACTCATTTCAGGGAAGTTGAAGGAAATGCTGTCTCACGTGATACATACTCTTTTCACCATTATGGAAGATTCATTGAGAAATATCAATTTGGAAGAACATATGAGAGAGAATGAAGTACTGACATGATTATCCATCAGCAAATGAGTGAATGCTAACATAGACTATGAGATCTGTAAAGGAGAATAAACTGCTAGGGTGTAGTTTCCGCCAATGTATTTTCTCAAGCAGAGAAGTGAAGCAATACTAAGACAAGCTTGTAGAGCATACAACTTGATTTGGAACGAACAGCCTTGTGAATATATGAAATCAGAAATACCATTTTGGAAGAACGTTTGTGAGAGAATGATATACTGACATGATTATCTGTCAGCAAATGAGTGAACACTAGCATAGATGATGTGATCTTTGAAGGAGACTAAGCTGCTACAGTGTAGTTTTCTCCTATGTATTTTCTCAAGCAGAAAAGTGAAGCACAATGAAGGCAATTGTGGACATTTTATGACGTGATTTGGAGCAAGCAGCTTTGTGTCACATTGAATATCCAGCCAAAGGTCAACTTTCTGTTACTCAGTGTATTTTCCTTGGATAAGATAAAAAGGTGTTTTTTGAAACCTTGCAAATCACCCATGAATAAACTGTCCTCTCCCAAGCTGTTTCTCAGCAAACAGTTTTGAAGTGATCTTATATCCAGGACTATGCACTCATTTTAGAAAACATGAAGGAAATATTGTCTTATATCATATTAAGAGTTGTCACTATTATGTAGAAGAATCATTCTGAAATATGAATTCAGAAGAATGGGTGAAAGAGAATGAGCTACCAACGTGATTAGCCATCAGCAAATGAGTGTACCCTAGCATAAAATATAAGGTTTTTTAAGGAGAATAACCTGCTACAGTGTAGTTTTCTCATAGCTATTTTCTTGAGGAGAAAAGTGAAGCACAACTAAGGGAAGCATGCAGAGCATACAACTTGATTTGGAACAAACAGCATTGTGAATATCATAGTGAATATCAAACTAAAGGTCCACTTTCCTTTACCCAGTGCATTTCCATTGATAGATAAAAAGGTATCTTTTGAAACCTTCTGAAATGCTCGGGAATCAACCATCTGCAAAAAAAGTTTTTTTCATCAGTTTTTGCAGTGATTTTAGATCCAGGGTGATGGACTAATTTTAGAAACATTAGAAACGTTTAGAAATGAGTGAATGCTAGCATAGACTATGTTATCTTTGAAGGACAATAAGCTGCTATGCAGTAGTTTTCTACTATGTATTTTCTCAAGCAGAAGAGTGAAGCACAACTAACACAAGAATGTACAGTCTACTTCGTGATTTGGAGTCAGCTTTGTGAATGCCACATTAAATATCCAAAGACAGTTCCACTTTCTGTTACCCAAAGCATTTTCTTGGGATAAGATACAAAAGAATTCTTTGAATGCTTCGAAAACACTGGTGAATCAACAGTTGCCTAAAAAGGCATTTCTGAGCAAACATGTTTTGCAGCGTTTTTAAACCCAGGACAATGAACTCATTTCAGAGAAGTTGAAGGATATGCTGTCTTACATGATACATACTATTCCCACCATTATGTAGAAGAATCATTCTGGAATATAAATATGGAAGAATGTGTGTGAGAGAAGGGGCTACTGACATGATTTTCTGTCAGCAAATGGGTGAGTGCTAGCATAGAGGAAATGATCTTTGAAGTAGAATAAGCTGCTTCAGTGCAGTTTTCTCGTAGGTATTGTCTCAAGGGGAAAATTGAAGCACAAGTAAGAGAAGCATGTAGAGCATACAACTTGATTTGGAACAAACAGCATTGAGAATATCAAAGTGAATATCAAACTAAAGGTCCACTTTCTTTTACCAAGGGCATTTTCTTGGATAAGATAAAAAGGTGTTTTGAAAACTTCCGGAACATTCATGATTCAAGTGTCTCCTAAAAAGCTGTTTCTGAGCCAACAGTTTTTGCAGTGATTTTAAGTCCAGGATGATAGACTCATTTCAGAAAACATGAATGACATGTTGTGTTAAATCATACTTAGTGTTGTCACTATTATGTAGAAGAATCATTCTGAAATATCAATTCGGAATAATGTGTGAGAGAGAATGAGATACTGGCATGATTATCCTCAGCTAATGAGTGAACACCAGCATAGACCATGTTATTTTTGAAGGAGAATAGGCTGCTATGGTGTAGTTTTCATGTATGTATTCCCTCAACCAGAAAAGTGAATTACAATTAAGGCAAAAGTGTACATTCTATGACATGATTAGGAGAAAGCAGCTTTGTGAATGCCACATTGACTATCCAACCAAAGTTCCACCTTCTGTTATCCAGTGAATTTTGCAGGGTTAAGAGAAAAATGTGTTGATTGAAACCTTCCAAATCACTTGTGAATCAATTGTCTCCTAAAAAGTTGTTTCTGAGCAAACAGTTTTTGCAATCATTTTAAGTCCAGGACTATGGGCTCCTTCAGGGAAGTTGAAGGAAATGCTGTCTTGTATGATACATACTCTTTTCACCATTATGTAGAAGATTCATTCAGAAATATCAATTTGGAAGACCAAGAGAGAGAGAATGAGCTACTGACATGATTATTCATCAGAAATTAGTGAATGCTAGCATAGACTATGAGATCTTCAAAGGAGAATAAGCTGCTGTGGTGTCGTTTTCACCAATGAATTTTCTCAAGAAGAAAAGTGAAGCACAATTAAAAGAAGCATGTAGAGCATACAACTTGATTTGGAACAAACAACCTTGCGAATATATGAAATCAGAAATATCAATTTGTAAGAACATGTGAGAGAGAATGATATACTGACATGATTATCTGTCAGAAAAAGAGTGAACACTAGCATTGACTAGGAGATCTTTGAAGGAGAATATCTGCTATGGTGTAGCTCTCCTATGTAGTTTCTCATGAAGAAAACTGAAACACTACTAAAAGAAGCATGTAGAGCATAGAAGTTGATTTGGAACAAACATCCTTGTGAATATCATACTGAATATCAAACAAAAGATCCAATTACTTTTACCCAGTACATTTTCCTTGGATAAGATATAAAAAGGTATCTTTTGAAACCTTCCAAAACACTCGTGAATGAACTGTGTCCTAAAAAGCTTTTTCCTTGCAAAGATTTTTTTCAGTGATTTTAAGTCCAGGATGGTGGACTCATTTTAAAAAGCAAGGATGAAATAGGGCCTTATATTATACTTCATGTTGTCACTGTTACGTAGAAGAATCATTCTGAAATACCAATTCTGAAGATCGTGTGAGAGAGAATGAGATACTAACATGATTATCCATCAGCAAATGAGTGAACACTAACATAGACTATGCAATCTTTGAAGGAGAATAAGCTGCTATGGTGTAGTTTTCACCAATGCATTTTCTCAAGCAGAAAACTGAAGTACAACTAAGAGAAGCATGTAGAGCATACAACTTGATTTGGAACAAACAGCCTTGTGAATATCCTAGTGAATATGAAACTAACATTCCACTTTCTTTCACAAAGTGCATTTTCCTTAGATAAGATAAAGAGATATCTTTGAAACCTTCCAAAACACTCATGAATCAACTGTCTCCTTAAAAGTTGCTCTGAGCAAACAGTTTTTGCAGTGATTTTAAGTGCAGGACAATGGCCTCATTTTAAAAATCATGAATGAAATGTTGCCATATATCATATTAAGTTTTGCCTTTATTATGTAGTAGAAGAATCATTCTGAAATATCAATTCAGAAGTATGTGAGAGAGAATGAGATACTGACATGATTATCAGACAGCAAATTAGTGCACCCTAGCCTAGACTATGAGATCTTTGAAGGAGAATAAGCTGCTATGGTGTAGTTTTCTCCTATGTATTTTCTCAAGCAGAAAAGTGAAGCACAATGAAGGCAATCGTGGACATTCTATGACATGATTTTAAACAAGCACCTTTGTGTCACATTGAATATCCAACCAAAGGTCAACTTTCTGTTACTCAGTGTATTTTCCTTAGATAAGATAAAAATGTGTTGTTTGAAACCTTCCCAATCACTCATGAATAAACTGTCTTCTCCCAAGCTGTTTCCCAGCAAACAGTTTTTGAAGTGATTTTAAGTCCAGCACTATGGACTCGTTTTAAGAAACATGAATGAAATATTGTCTTATACTATATTAAGTGTTGTCACTATTATGTAGAAGAATCATTCAGAAATATCAATTTGGAAGAACATGTGAGAGAGAATGAGATACTGACATGATTATTCCTCAGAAAATGAGTGAATGCTAGCATAGACTATGTGATCTTTGAAGGAGAATAAGCTGCTATGGTGTAGTTTTCTTTCATGTGTTTTCTCAAGCAGAAAAATGAAGCACGGTGAAGGCAATCATGTACATTCTAAGACGTGATTTGGAACAAGCAGGCTTGTGTCACATTGAATATCCAACTAAAGGTCAACTTTCTGTTACCCAGTGTAATTTCCTTGGTTAACATAAAAAGGTGTTGTTTGAAGCCTTCCGAACCACTGATGAATCAACTGTTTCCTAAAAAGCTCTTTCTGAGGGAACAGTTTTTGCAGTGATTTTAAGTCCCGGACGATGGACTCATTTTTGAAAACATGAATGAAATGAGGTCTAATATCATACTTCATATTTTCACTGTTACATAGAAGAATCATTGTGAAATACCAATATGGAAGATCGTGTGAGAGAATGAGCTACTGACATGATTATCTGTCAGCAAATGAGTGAACCCTAGCATAGACCATGAGATCTTTGGAGGAGAATTAGCTGCTAGGATATAGTTTTCTCCTATGTATTTTCTCAAGCAGAAAAGTGAAGCACAACTAAGAGAAGCATGTGGATCATACAACTTGATTTGGAACAAACAGCATTGTGAATATCATAGTGAATATCAAACTAAACTTCCACTTTCTTTTACCCAGGGCATTTTCCTTAAATAAGATAAAAAGGTATCTTTTGAAACCTTCCAATTTTCCAGTGAATTAACTGTCTGCTAAAAAGCTGTTTCTGAGCAGTTTTTGCAGTGATTTGAGGTCCAGGATGGTGGACTCATTTTAAAAAGCAAGGATGAAATAGGGCCTTATATTATACTTCATGTTGTCACTGTTACGTAGAAGAATCATTCTGAAATACCAATTCTGAAGACCGTGTGAGAGAGAATGAGATGCTGACATGATTATCCGACAGCAAATGAGTGAACACTAGCATAGACAATGTGATCTTTGAAAGAGAATAAGGTGCTATGGTGTAGTATTCCTCTATGTATTTTCTCAAGCAAAAAAGTGAATTACAACTAAGACAAGCATGTACAGTCTACGACGTGATTTGGAGGAAGCAACTTTGCGAATGTGACATTGAATATCCAACTACAGGTCCACATGCTGTCACCCAATGCATTTTCCTGGGATAAGATACAAAAGAATGCTTTGAACTCTTAAAAATTACTGGTGAACTAACAGTAGCCTAAAAAACTACTTTTGAGCAAATACCTTTTGCTGTGTTTTGAAGCCCAAGACAATGAAGTCATTTCTGAGAAGTTGAAGGAAATGCTGTCTTATATGATATGAACTATTTTCACCATTATGTAGAAGAATTATTCAGAAATATCAGTTCGGAAGATCGTGTGAAAGAGAATGAGACACTGACATGATTATCTGTCAGCAAATGAGTGAATGCTAGCATAGACTATGTTATCTTTGAGGGAAAATATGCTGATATGGTGTAGTTTTCTCCTATATATTTTCTCAAGCAGAAAAGTGAAACCTAATGAAGGCAATCGTGTATGTTCTATGACCTGATTTGGAGCAAGCAGCTTTGTGTCACATTGAATATCCAACCAAAGATCAACTTTCTCTTACCCAGTGTATTTTCCTTGAATAAGATAAAAAGGTGTTTGAAACCTTCCCAATCACTTGTGAATAAACTTCTCCCAATCTGTTTCTCGGAAAATAGTTTTTGAAGTTATTTTAAGTCCAGGATAATGGGCTCATTTTCAAAAACTTGAATGAAATGGGGTTTATTCCCACAACCAGCAGCTATGGGAATTCCTTGGTCAATTGCCCTCTGTAGACCTGAGGGGTTGCAAACCTGTAATGGTATTTTTACTCATACAAAACATAAGAACAACAAATTGTACCTGTTACCTAGGGCTCTCAGTTTAAGTCAGCCTCCTATCTCTGTGTACCTTCTTTAAAACACCTGATAGCAAATTACTGTGTAAGAAATGAAACATTTAAAAAATACAAACTTTCTATGGAAAATAGCTTCAAAATTCTACCAAATGTAATTTAAAATACATTTTAAAAATGAGATTAATAAATAAATTCTGTTTATAGAAGTGACATAATTTCACTTGTATTTTCTATTCTGTTTCATTATATGCAACACACCTAGACTGGAAGTGAACAATTAGCATTGTAACTAGCCACATAGTTTTATACAGATATTGTAACTTAGTTGGAATTTTTTCTTTAAAAACACTCTCGGAGAGAAGTTGGCGGTGCGGTAAGAGGAAGCACATCCCTCTACTTCCCCCACACAGGTGTTAAACCAGGAGATTTTTCAATGCAGCACAGCAAACAGACACCAAAAAGACAGCATGTTTGAAAACAGATGATCGAAAATTGCAGTGGACATTGAAAAACCGGATGGTAAGGAGAGTACTCCAGTGACTTGGACACTGGGGCCGGGGCTGAGAAACCAGGCCAGGGCTGGCCATAAGACTCTAGGGAGGGAGCTGGGGCAACCGTTCCTGATCGGCCAAGCAGGGACCTGGCAGTGCCGGCATAAACCTGGTCACTTGAAATCTCACAGAGAGGAGTTAAGATCTCATAGCCCTGGGAGGACTGAACGCTGGAGCGGCGCACTTTTGTCTGTGCCCACGCGACATTGTAAACAGCTGCTTGGGGATCGTCACATCAGCGCACCCGGAGAGACCCGGCGTGCAGTCGCTGGGCACCGTAGGGGTGGAACTGTGTTCATGGGACAATTGGAACCTGTGCAAGGAAGACTCAGGGAACATCAGGACTTGCAGGCCCGAGACCACAGTTCCCGCCTGGGTCCCTGGGCAGAGAATTGTGGGACACCTCTGAGGACAGTAGGCCAAGGAAACTGAGTGCCAAACAAGGGGAAAAAAAAACAATACAGTCACCCCTCGGCCACTCCAGTCTTCAAGGCCAGAAAAATCAGCCTGGCAAGATTGATAACAGCAAGAATTAGCGGTTTTGGTGTTTTCATTTTTTTAATTTTTGTGGGATTTTTTCTTTTTCTCTTTTGCATTATTTTGATCTTTTTTTTACCCCTCAACTCCTTTTTGCTTCACAATACTTCTTTCTTGTTTTACTCCTTCTTCCTTTCTTTCCAAGCTTATCTCTTCTTCCTGTCTTTTTTCTCTTTTTTCTTTTTCATTCTACTTTTCTTTATTCTCTTTTCATTTTTTATTTCCTTTTCCTTCTTTTCTTTTTTTCCTTTCCTTCTCTTTTCTCTTTTTTAAACACATACGAGTGAGACAAAAACAAAACAAAACAAAAAACCCTGGAACTGTGGAAAGACCAGAGTTGGCCCCAAAGAAGGGGCATTTCAACAGCTGAGACACTGGAAGCAGTGAACACCAGGATACCTGAAGGAGATAGCACCATTGAATTTCACAGACATTCTACCACAGAGTTCACACCATAAACCCAGGGAACCAGAACAAATCAATTTAAGAAGCTGAGGCTAACAAGAAGAGTCTCACAAACAATGGGAAGACAAAGAAATAATCCCCAATTGAAAGAAAAGGAGGAAGCCCCAGAAAGAATGCTAAATGAAATGGAGGCAGCTCAACTATCTGATTTTGAGTTCAAAGCAATGGTTGTCAGGAAGCTCCAAGAGCTCTCAATGAGCTACCAAAAACTACATGGAAGCTACAATGAGCTCACTGCAAACTATATCAACATGAAAAAGGGAATAGAAACTATCAACAAGTGCTAAGAGGAAATGAAAAATACAATTTCTGAACTGAAGAACACAGTGGAAGGAATGAAAAGCAGAATCAATGAAGCAGAAGATTGGATCAGCGAGTTGGAGGACAAAGTAGAAAAAATCAGCCAGAAGGAGCAAGAAAAGGAAAAGAGGCTTAGACAGAATGAAGAAGGATTAAGAGAAATGCAAGACAGTATGAAACGTAATAATATCTGTATAATAGGGATACCAGAAGGAGAAGAAGAAAAGCAAGGGATAGAACACCTCTTTCAAAAAGTAATGATGGAAAACTTCCCTAATTTGATGAGAGAAAAAGTCACACAAATCCAGGAATCACAGAGAGTCCCAATCAAGAGGAATCCAAAGAGGCCCACTTCAAGACACATCAAAATTAAAATGACAAAATTCCAAGACAAAGAGAGAATCTTAAAGGCAGCAAGGGAGAAAAAGGAAGTACCATACAAGGGAGCCCAAATTAGGTTAGCATCCGAATTCTCAATGGAAACACTCCAAGCCAGAAGAGAATGGCAAGAAATATTCCAAGTGATGAGAACCAAAGGCCTGCAACCAAGACTACTTTACCCAGAAAGGCTTTCAATCAAGATAGAAGGCCAAATAAGGAGCTTCCCAGACAAAAGAAGTCTAAAAGAATACACCTCTACCAAACCAGCTCTGCAAGAGATGCTACAGGGACTGCTTTAAGGAAAGGAAGGAAAGGAGAAAGAGGAACACAGGTACAAAAATGGCAGTGAATAAGTACCTATCAATAATAACTTTAAATGTAAATGGATTAAATGCTCCAATCAAAAGGCATAGAATAGCTGAATGGATAAGAAAGCATGACCCACACATATGCTGCCTACAAGAGACCCACCACAGGACAAAAGGCCAACACAGACTCAAAGTGAAGGGCTGGAAACAAGTTTTCCAAGAAAATGGACAGGAAAAAAAAGTCAGGGTAGCAATACTCATATCAGACAAAATAGACTTCAAAAGAAGAGCCATAAAGAGAGATCCTGAAGGTCACTTCATAATACTCAAAGGAAGAATCCACCAGGAAGACACAAACATTGTAATATATATGCACCCAACATAGGATCACCTAAATACATTAAGAAAATCTTGGAGAACTTCAAGAAAGATATTGACAGCAACACAATTATAGTAGGGGATTTTAACAAACCACTGTCAAAAATGGACAGATCTTCTAAACAAAATATCAACAAAGATATTGTGGCATTGAACAACACCCTAGATGAAATAGACTTAACTGATATATATTGAGCCCTTCATCCCAAAGTAACTAAATACAGTTTCTATTCAAATGTACATGGAACATTCTCAAAGATAGACCACATGATAGGTCATAAAACTAACCTCATCAAATTCAAGAAAATTGAAATCATACCAAGCATCTTCACCGACCACAAGGGACTGAAGCTAGAAACCAACCCCAAGGGGAAAAACACAAAGCCCTGAAAATCATGGAGATTGAATAGCATGCTATTAAACAATGAATGGGTCAAGAATGAAATTAGGGAGGAAATCAAAACGTTTCTGGTAACAAATGAAAATGAACACACAACAACCCAAAACTTATGGGACACAGCAAAGGCAGTCCTTAGAAGAAAGTTCATAGCAATACAGGCCTACCTAAAAAAGATAGAAATATCTCAAACAAACAACTTAACTCTATGCCTACAAGAACTCGAGGATCAACAGCAAAGACAGCCCAGAGCAAGTAGAAAGAAGGAAATAACTAAGATCAGAGCAGAATTAAATGACATAGAGACTAAAAGCACAATTCTAAATATCAATGAATCCAGGTGCTGTTTTTTTTTTTTTAAAGATAAACAACATTGACAAGTCATTAAGCAGGCTCATCAAGAAAAAAGAGAGAGGACCCAAATAAACACAATCAGAAATGAA